>JACXIT010000235.1:443591-465908 GCA_014737525.1 Bombus difficillimus | reverse complement strand
TTTTATATCTGCTTCGTCATTCCTATATTCTTGTATCTTATTAAAGTATTTCCTTTTTAAATTTTCTCAACGCATTTTCTTACAACTTTAACGATGTTTAAAGATTTCTCGATTACGATAATAAGAAATTATAACATATAATATAGATATAAAAGATAGTAACACGATAATATATTTCACTATTTCAAAGAAATAGTTTACTGAAAATTAATACGTTTGATTTATATGAAACGTTCAAGAATTTCATTAATAAAATATTAATAATATCAAGTATTTAAGCAATATTTTACTAGAATAATTTGACTATCTATGTATCTGTTTAAGTTACAAAAAAATTGTTGTTCTTGTTGTATTCAATTATTCTAATTAGAACGCAATTAATTTCGTAATTTGTAGTTAGAATGCAATGGATCTTTAAGGTTATTTGCCGATGTTTTATTCAGCATGCGATAGGGTTATCGCCTCCTTTTCAAAAATAATAAAACAAAAATACTACATCACCTTCTGGAAGACTTGTTAGGTGTACAATTAACGAATTTAACTATATAAACTAGCAGTTAGATTAGTATCGGATAAAGATATTCAAACATAAATTAGGAGCAAATTTTAAATCTTTTAAAAGAAGGTTAAGAAATATATTTGTGTATTTTTACAAACCAAACTTCGTTTGGTAACATCATTCCTTTTTAAACTATTTTCCATAATCTGAGTAGCCGATGAGAAACAGACCCAAAATACGAGGGTTTCAAGTATCGAAATCCATCGGCTCAAAAGTTATGCGTCGTTAAAATTTGATACTTTTGGTACCAAATTAATCTTATACATTGGGGGTAGGCCGTTAAAGCGTTAGTCTTCGGTGACGCTATGAACGTTATAGCTGGGTTATATATTTTTTGGCCGCTTCCGGCAATTGGTAACTCATGTACAAAATGATATTTGCCAAATCGATTCATAAATTAGCCATAACTTTTGAACCAATGCATTCGCAGACTCAAAACTGCTATATTTCGTCTTTATTCGTCGAATAGGATGGTTCGACAAAAAAAAATCAATGCCCCAAAAACAAAGTTTAACCCCTAACTTTAATGACGCATAGCTTCAGAAGCAATGGATTTTGATTATCGAAACCGTTATATTTCGTCGATGTATAATAATTTTCAGATTATGCGAAGAAATGTTTTTAAAAAAGCGATGCTTCCAAAATTCAAAAGGTTAAACCTTTTATACATTTCCTGGATCCTAAATCCGCCACTGTGCGACAACGCCGTTAATAAGCATAAAAATGCGGACATTGTTTTACCATGTGTATATACAGCCAATTTTATTCATTCATTCCCCGCTGATATAAACCTAAACATGTGGCGCCGAAGATTCTACACCAGTTTTATTCACCGGTTGAATTCCTCGCATAGTGTAATCATCGTCATTCTCAATGAAGGCGCGAATCACTCGTAAGAAATGCAATAGCGACGAAAACAAATAATTAAATTCCTAGAAGTATTAAATATATCAATACAAATAATTTTAAATATAAAAATATATTAAATACTCTAACGATTATTTCTAATTACTCTTATCACCAGTAGGCTGCGAATTTTTGTGCACTCATAAGAGATTAAAAATTGCAGAAATATACAGAGAAATATCTATTTAAGATCGTATTTGAGAATCCGCAGTCTAACTGTCAGTGATATTAACGAAAATTGTAGAATCAAACCAAGACAAAAAATTCCGCCATTCGTAATGATTACCTTTAATAAAAATTACTATTAACTAGACTACGGATTTTTATTATCATTTATGGGAAATTTGAAGCTGCAGACACGCGAAATCCAAAATACGTATCTCACCTAACTGACATTTATAGCGCAGGTGCAGTCTACGTTTGAAGTGGATGATACGTAACTTTTGAACAGTGTGTATCTGGTATGCAATGCGATGTCCATAAACCATTGATTAGGGGAGTATGTAATATGGCGACTGTGCGAACTGGATGTAGCAATTCTGCCAGGATCAATACGATCTTGGCAAAAATGCTCATCCTTAGGCATCAACTCAGCTAGTCGGTAACTGTTACCATTCTTACTCAACTAGCATAACACTACATTTTAACCTTGAAAGCAAATAGCAAAGGGCTTAAGTATTTTATTTATAGAATCTTTCATAAGAGACCACGCCTATATTCACACACATACGTGCATACATACGTAAAATGATTTACGACAATTAAAACGCAAAATCTTCTTATTCTAATATTTTATATTAAAAGAGAAATCATTTATACAATTTTACGTATATTACGTATGTATACTTTCTTTGATGCTTGAAATTACGTGCAAGCAATAGCAAATGTACACAAACGTGCACAGATGTGAACAAATGGAAAGAGAATCTTTTTAGCAGAAATTTGCAACTAAAAGTAATTTTGTTTATTATTGCTCTTTAAAATCTTAGGGAATATACAGAAATTAGACGCCTATAAATCCCAAGGAAAATTAAGAGAAATAATATCTGTAATTGTCTGCTATGTCGTTTTAATTGCTTCTGAGTGACTCAAGGGATAGGAATTTTCATTCGAAAAAATATCGAAATGGTAAAAATTCTGAATAAAATGTTTTTAAGGCTGTGTTGCTCGTCTCGGCGGATTTTATATTTCAGATTTCCCTATTTTATCTGCGAGAACAACAGAGGAACCTCAGCTAGCGATCCCAAAATATTCAACGTGTAGAACACCTTCCAAAATTAGATTTAATTCTGCGACCTCCTCTTACAAAGATATGAAATAAAACGCGAACTGAGACTAGAAAATTGAAATATGCGAAGGCAAATTTCAATGCAAATTTCGCAGATAAAAATATAGATCAACAAAAGGATAGATATGTACTTGAAGAATAATGATCAAACCTAATGCATTTCCTAAATTTTGATTTGAAAATTTGCGTCAAAACGAAATCGAATCAAATTTGTTAAATTCTATATAAAAATGTTTTATGTCTTTTGTTATTTTTGTTCTAAAAATAATATAAAAAATGTAACTTTATTTTGTATTATGATCAAATAAATCATCTTCTTTAAAATACCAAATAATTTGAATTTGAAGTATTCTATCGTGCATCATATTGTGCATTTGACACGTCCTTTATTAATTCTCCTATTTAATTATTGCGTTGTAAGAAAGAACTCGTTATTTTATCGTAAAATAAGGATTAAAAATTAATAACGAATGAATATTGAAATAGATACAGAAATTGTTCAACAAACTTCAATGATTAGTAAAAATAAATTGAAAATATTTATTTCATGTTATGTCGGTAATTTAAAAAATTGTTAATTGGAATTTAAATTGAAAATGAAAAATTGGAATTTTAAAATGTAAATATATTTAGTGTAGCAATTGTTAATGAAAGAACGAATAAAAAAATTATCCTTCCCAGCCTTTCATACCATACTTCCTTTATTTTTGACATTGTCCTCTTTCAAAGGGAGGAAACTAATGAAGAAGCAATTAAATAATAACCAATTAAACAGATATTGAATAAAATTTGTACAATATAATTGAATAACAAGAGACGTAATTACTCACGGACTGAGAATAAGACAGTCAATGGTTGTGATGCAAACAAAAAGGGTTGAACGTAATTGCGATGGCGTTTCCACATCGATCTGATCTCGCTAGGTTTCACGGGATAATTCACCGCTGAAATCGTAGGAATCAAATATCGGAGAGCAATTTCCCAGTCGATGAATAGACCAGAAAATACTCCATTCCGCGTTATTTCCTTCAATCATAATTGTTTCAAATCTTTCATTGCAAATAATTACATATCAGCTACTGGTCCCCTTGCGTTATTTCATAATATGAAAATAACTATTTAATAAATACTTTCTATAGAATATATACGTATCGTTTCAGTATATTGTTTTACTCTTATGCTTGACAGTGAATTTTCAATACTTTAATTATCAACAATTCGGACACTACGATTAGGATTAGGGATACTAACATGAAACGAGCAACAAAACACATGAGTTAATGTTTTGTTTATGTAACACCGATAAGAAAGTTTTATCAAGATTATTAGAGTTTACCAACGTTATATATACTCACTGATAAGTACACAATATCCAGTCACTCGGAGTACCAAGAAGAGGGACGTTTCTCAAGTGGCACACTTCATAAATTCGATGATTACATATATGGAATTATGAATTTTCTACGTGATTTCATAACATCACGGTCATTTCTATTTTTACATGATTTTGATTTAATACGGTGATTTTGATTTAACGCTCTTGAAATATTCAAAGATTTCAAAAGTAAGGGACTTGGGAATCTGTAAAATGAAAATTCGAAAGTTCCAAAGATAGAAAATCTGGAAATTTTCAAACTCGTAGATTTAAACAATTCCAAGCACATTGAGCGTACTGAACTTGAGACTGCTACGAGATGAAGAGGACGATTACGTAGCCGGGATAATATGGACACGCTGGGGCTGCGGCGCCTCCACGAACATAGGAGGACCATGGGGCGTTGGTGGCTCTGGCAGACTAGGATGTCAAGCGTTTTGGGATGCCTTCCTTCAACCAAGAAGGAAGAACGACGACGAGGCTGCACCCTGGTTAGTAATTCGTAAGAGACCCCGGGGCACCTCATAACGTCGGGAGGTTAACCGTGGGGTTTTAGTCGGTAAGAGTCCGACACTACTCAGTTGTTGTGGTGAGGCAACACTGAGTATCCATGAGGATTTCCCCGCGTATAAAAAAAAAAAAGAAACAGAAAAAGCCGGGATAATATCAGAAAGTTGATTATTGAACCGACATCGACGCATGATTAATACCGGGAGCCATAGGAAAATAGCTTTAAAAAAAAAATTATCGCCAAATAAAAATTAAAAAAGATTTCACATCAATACCCCATGAACTTTTTCATTGATTTTTAAGTGGAATATTGCAAACTTGATTAGGATTTCAGCAGCCGATCTCCACGAGTTTCCTCGTACAACGGCTCTTCCTTGACCGAACCCGTGCAGCTCTTAACATTTTATTCGCAAAAATAAGAAAGAAAGGAGTAACAGGGATAGAGGAAATTATTCGGGATTCCTGTTCCGCGATGGTTTCGAAGCTTCCAAGCCGAAGGTACGATCATCCAAATAAGGAAATTATTTGACACGAACGTAACAAGACCAGCGTGATTGGTCGAAGCAATTGCATAAAATTCACGCAGGAAATCGATTTAAAGCGACGAAAGAAGAGAGACATGCTGGATATAAACAAGAAGAAATTGGACATTGTTATTCACAAAGATGAAATTTTTATCATAACATTGCGTATGTATATGAATAATATACATAAATATAAAATAACAATTCTTATATATCTTGATCATTTTTTAATCGTTTCTAAAATCGACCTTACATTTTGTAAGTGTTCTAATACTCGTGAACGAGAATGTATTGGAATATTGCAATCAAGAGCTATAACGAACGGGATATTGAAGAGAAGAAGTTGTCGACGAAAATATTCCGATCGAATGGCAATCAAAAGATTTAACGAACAGAGAGAGAATGATATCAGATGTGAAATTTCCGATCTACGAATGGGATATCGAACAGAGATCTCGACATGTTACAAAAAGGAATAATACGGTAATGACTGATCGAGTGAATTTATCAGGCAACGAAAGTACAAAGATCAAAGGGATCGCCATCCTAACAGTTTAACAAATTTTTATTTCTTTATCTATCATTTATCGATTAAAGATCGAAACACATATCGAAAAGTACAAAATACTATACACCATTTACTGAACAAATTCTCCGTTTTATCCGGAAAGATATAGCGACAAACTTCGTTTTAATTATAAGAGAAAAAACACGCATATCACATCGTTTCATTCAGACCCGTGACATGCATTCTCGGAATGACCCCGTCAATTTACGGTAATTCAAACCGTTCCACGAATCCAGAGCTTAGATGGCAGCTTCCATTTCATGATACGGATTATAATAAGAATCTCGGGTGTAGCTCTCATAGATAATCGTTTTCGATGCGACTAAACGAACGAACGAACTTTGATTTCAGATGTCATTGAAACGCTCGAACACAAGTCTTTAATTAATGTTACTTCCTATAGGCTTGTCGTATTCCTACGATCCTTAAATAAACTTATTTCGTGTATCTATCCGATCTATCAAGTCAACTAATTCTACTTCTTCTTCTTCTTTTTAAATTTCCCATGTTTTCCAAATACGAAATTATAGGTATATGATTATATTATATAACTATAATAGAGTGGTATCGATACAAAGTGCGAAAGGCCGTTTCACAGATAATCAACCATTGATAATATTCTCGTTAAGTCGTTAAATAAATAAAAAACTAAAGAATGGCGCAGTATTTTAGAAGTTGCAGTCGCAAAACCGCTAGAACCTGCTAATCCACGATATAGTATGAAAGAGGGATTAATTTATGACATCTTCGATTGTCTTCGCTTTCTCTTTCTAACACTCAAAGTTACAAAGGCCAGGTAATCGCTCCGAACAGTTACAGTTTCGCTTTTCAAAGAGAACAGGCCTCTCTCGTCAGGCCTTTATCGAAGCGGAAGTGACCCTAGTTTGTGCTTTAATACGCTCATCCTTCCTAATACAGGATTCGGAACTGCTACCATAACTGATATATGGATCATCCTTAGAATACCATGTATAGGAAGACAATTTTTTATTTTTTAAGCAAGACAGTGTACCCAAGCCAAGAGTAGTTCTTCTGTGAATTGATTTGTTGTTGTTGATAGTTCTTGAATTGATTTACTAAAATAATATTTATTAGCAACGATGTCTATTGTATTTTTTCAAAGAAGTTGACACTCAACGCGAAATACAGAGAACTGTTTCGCGGGTAATTGATCATCGATAATGTTTGCCGTTAAAGTGCAAACGCACTATGTAGCATGTGCTCGATGTAACTTCGTTATCGTGTGCTCGCGTTTTCGTTGAAGGATGGAGTTAATCACATAACGTAAGTACTTTGATACATTGTAACGCTATCACGTATATTCGCAATTGACAAATATAGTCGCATACTCCACAGTCTGCTATGAAGATTATTAAGTTTAAATGGTTTGCTCCAAATGTTTCAATGGTAGGTTCTCTTTGAAATTTTCTCTCGTGATAGGGTGTACCGTCATTTTACAATATTGAAACGAATGGCAGAGTAGTATAGTGTTAATTAATAAAGTATTATTAGCTGACTTTACAGAAAGTGGATTTATTATGTATTTTATTATGAATTTTATATCGAACGATTTTTATTGTAATGTAACTTTTAAATAAAAATAATAAAACCTTTCAACGTAACTGCCATAAATTTCTAAATATTTTTATTTACATTATTTGTATCTTTCTTTGATTACTATTTTTTCTTTTATATCACGATAAATAACGATGAAAAACGGAATATTCTACTTAATCTCTTTCTGACTTACTACGCTATTGTTGATTAAACATTCCATGATAGATATCAAGTTTAATGTTCGTCATTAATCGCGACAGTTTTCTATCGTGATACATTTGATGCATTGTCCGTTTTATAGGAGCTATAATCAGAGAGATTTCCCTACACAGATTGATAAATAAGTAATCGTATTTAAAGACACTCGTGATACAGCAAATTAAATATTGTGTTAATTTAATAAATATTTTGTACAAGGCAACAAGCATTTAAGCACTTTAAAAAACTTGTAAGATATACAAGCATTACGTATGCAAATTATTCGCAAAGATTTCTGCAGGACGAGTCACGCATATAAAACAAATAATTCTTGTTTTTCGAATAATTGATATGTACATACCTACATATATGTATACATACATTTATATCGCAACACGTATTTCACAAATGTACTTTTTCCTTGAAAACATATTTGAACGATTCATATCACTACACAACAAACATTATGAAAACGATCTATGGAACATTTTTTTGTATATCTTTTTCAACGTGATTTTTTATCTGCAAAATAATAACCCAATTTTTTATCATTTTTATAAAGCTCGAAAATTACGAAAATTTAATTTCAGGCATACTATTTTTAACTGTTCAACTTGAATTATCATCTATAACAAATTTTCTAATAATAGTAATACTATCGGCAATATTATCTGTAACATATAAATATATAAAAACTGTAAAAAGTAAAGAATTGAAATCTGTATACAGGATGCCACATTTGAAGCTATAGCTCGTTTCAAAAGATGTTTCAAATCAAACTATTTCAGGAGGGCGGATTTTATGATGGTCATGAATCGTCTCTAGATGGACGTGGTTCCGAGATTTCCAGATGAGCTTTGTTTTCGTATAAAGAACATATATAATATATTTGACGATTCAAGTTGATGTTCCAAGGTCGTTCAAAGTCACTTATTGCCGTTCAAAGCTTCGTTGTTGAACATCTTGAAGATTTGATTTAACGGAGTGTTGCGTCGACTCGGCTGCAAACAGAAATCGAAATCACACCAATGACGTGATTTGTCGTTATTCTTATTTCTTTCTCTTTATTTTTATGAAGAATCCGTTACTAGGGAAATATTCACAATTTGTGTTACAACCGCTTCGAAGGAGTCAATGTTATTGCAAATAGTATTACGTGTGATTGCTTGTAGTAACGATTTAATTTACGATAGCTCGTTATATTGTACGTCCAGCAAAAATTGTCGATAAAATTTCAGTATACTGCCGGCTCAAGTACTCTTTCTTAAGAAAATAATATTTAAACAGTCTATAAACTTTGCAACCGTTCTATTGTAGGACATCTAGAATTGTTAGTTTAGTCGACACGCTGTTTATCTTTAGTCAATATGCCTAATAATCTCTTCGTAATAAGTAGTTTCCAAGGTTTTGTTTGTAAGTATGCTTAATTTTTGCTTCAAAGCGTAAGCTCTTACGAATACAGGTATGTATTACTAATGTAATCAACAGTAGCTAATCGCCATTCTTAGTAATTCGACAACGATATGTATTATCTCTCAATAATAAGAATTGTACTGAAATATGCTACTAAGATTATATATATAATATAACAGAATACATAATATTATAATAATAATAATAATAATAATAATAATAATGACAAACGATAAACAAACGATATTTTTTTATTTAGGTATTAGGTACTCTTTTTGGTAACAAACATCAGTTAGTTTATGTAAAAAATAAAGTAACACACGTGTCATTTTATTAAGATAAAAACAAGTATTAAAGCAATAGACGTACGTGTTTTACAGGAGCTCTAAAAAATGGTCGTAATTTAAAAAAAAAGTTTTTCACATTATGTTTATCATGCTACTGTGAATACTGCTGTCCTTATAATATAGTTATTGTAATAATATAATAAAATTCATATGATGTATAAAATTTCTGCTCATCGCCAAAAAATCTGGCTTCTATCCTAAGATTATGCAACAATCTATACACTTGTACATTTGTTAGTACATAGTAAATCTTATTAATGAAAATGATAAGAATCTTGACCTGATACGTATAAGTAGACACATGTCGTAAAACCATTCTAACCTAAATCAATAGAAGTCAGTCTTACGTAATATGTTCATCCAATATAAAAAAGGAAAGACAGTCTCTAAAACGATACACTATGTAAATATCACGCTCTGTCGTGATAAGTATCGTACCATTATTACCTAAGTAATATTAAAGATATACATAAGCACGAGAATAATCTCAAATATAGCTTAAGTTTATAAGTTCTTTTCTTTTCATAATTCTATAAATTCTTTTACATTAGCAAATCAATATCCACGATTCAAGCGACCAAGTTTTCAAATTTCCAAATTTTTTAGATTTTTAAAGACCTTCGAACCTTCTAATTTAAATCTAACTTTACTCTTCTCTTTATGATATCAATTAAGGATTTAAAAAATGTGTGAATTTTACTCAAACATGAACAAAAGAAATCATAGATATACGTAGACTCTTTGTAAAGAAAGATAGCAAAAATGATCTAGAACGCGTGTTATGACACTCCTTAAGGTAGATCGGTATACATCGAAGAGTTAATGGAAAATTTAAGGAAGAAGGAAATGTCGATCGGATAATTCCATCCACGTGCCCGATTGATTTCTCTAGATTACTAATGAGGTAAACTCTACTGGTAATGACTTCTTTGCATGAGAATCGTAATTCACGATTCCTTCTGCACAAAGGTATCTCATTGTAAATGCGTTGTAAACTTTGGACGAACTAGTCGGCCTTGAGACTACTTATCACTGTGTCATTACAATCGAATCGAATGAGGAACATCGGTCCCCTTTCTCTCTTTCATTCACTTGCATTCGGGTGTATCTATAAGCTGTCGTAAGTAAGGTTCCTAAACATGAAATTATGAAATTATTAAGAAATCAAGCATCCTGGAAATAAAATAAAGCCATCTAAGACGTAACAAAAAGACTACACTTTATAAATGTACTAGTAGCTCCTCTTATCTCATTTCAAATTGCTAAAATAATATTTTCTCACTCTAAGTGCTAATTTGTTAACTAATTAATAACCAACTAATTGCTTATTAATTAACAGCACTAAAGTAACTGTACCAAATTAGCGTAAAAATACGAATTAGTAGTAGATAAAATGCATATAAATACGATTTAAATATTCATATCTTTAACGATACGCAATAAATAAAAGAAAATGTACTCTCTGAGGAAATTTTTAATTGACAGATATTTCCGTACGTTCCAGAGTTTCCAATAGATATTGAATTTTATTAACAATAAGATGTATAATAAAATGTTACAACATGGAATTATATTATATTTATATGGTATTATAAAATTTATATACAATTTCTAATAAAATTTATATTTGATTTATTGTTATAAAATTTGTACGCAATTTCTTATACAATTTGTATTTAATGCTCCAGAATTTTATATGTCTATTAAATTTTATTAACTATTAACTATTAACTAATTAATAGAGATTAAGTATTCTGAAAATGAAATCGAATCAAGCGTACAAGATGAACTTGATCAGATAATAACTTGATAACTTGATAACTTGATCCACCTCCAATACATGAAATACAAATACAATACCTTTTTAATACATAAAATACCAACTACAAAACCAAAATCATCATTTCATAAAATGATTGTTCCAAAAAGCAACATAAATACTCGAACAGTTGCACTCGAGAATATACCTTGCGAAAGTGTTCGAACACTTGTATAAATCTTTTATGAATATATTATTATATTTATATATCGATTGAAAATGCTTATTTTAAAAGATATTTCAATTTTAATTTCACCAAATTGGGTGCATAAAATACGAGAGATAAACATAAAAGTACTACGTTGTCTTTCCTTATACAATACTTTCCTTTCACGTACAACAGGACAAGTACAAATATCTCTCGAATTAATCGATTTTCACTCTAAGTGCCCTGATACTTTTGTATAGAAAATATAAAAGATCTATCGATTGATGTATAAGAAAAAATTGGTAGTTCTATTTTAAAAAGTTGAGATAATTTTTACATATTCAAAATACGTCACTACTTTCGGCATGGGCACCCATATTGGATCATACGTCGTTCGAAACCATCGTTTAGCTTTGCCAAATATCTTCTACCGTTTCAGAGCTACCTCCTGCCCCCAGTTGCGTGAGACATCCTGTATACGCCAAAGTTTTCTACGATGTGTTCAAATACTTTTGTGAACCACTGTAGAATAAAATTCGCATTACGTCCAATAAAAGAAAGATTATTCGGGCGACGCAGGGAACGCGCATGCGCGCGCGCCTCTGTGCATCCGTCGCATTTATGTCAGCCGCATAGCGATGCAAGCGTGCGACTCACACGCGACCCGATCAGTATGTAGTATGTGCAACGCGACCGTAGACGCGATGTTTATGGAAAGATTTCGAAACAGTGCTCTATCGTCTGGCAACCGTCTGAAGCGAGTCTACGACAGACGGAGTGCCTCACCCTCGAGGCGAGACACACTCCGCTTTGACTCAGCATTTCACCGCTAAAATGCGTCTAATATGGCGACGTAAACTTACAGCGCAACGTGGGAGATGAACGAATTGCTATGATAATAAATGAATTTGTTATGTAACTTTGTATATTGAAAAATTGGTGGTATCTTACGAGAAAATTACCTGTATTATGAATGTTTTTCACTATTTTTTTATAATAGTTTGTATGATATTAATTAATTAATAATTGTATTGTACGGTAAGTGTATTATAATTGTATAAGCGCGTATTACGATTCCATCGTAGTTGATTCAATTTTACTGATTGTATTGTATATGAGTGTATAGTACAAGTTGTTACTATACATTTATTAGTTATTATCGGAATTATTAGTTAAAATTAACAAGTTAAAGCTTTCCAACTTATATTTTAAGTTAGAAAAGAATGTCTGTAAAATTTTACGAAAAAATCCGGGATGTTAATAAAGCGAATGAAGAGGATAGTGTTAATAAAAGCGACAAATGTCGAGTAATTTTCAGATTAATTGATTAAACAAATTGCTATATCTGGCAAACTATTAATGGTACCGACGATGATTCTTTCTAACCCTTTGCAATCCGAACTATATTTAACATTTCGTTTCAACAGATTCACGCGCAATTCAGCTGTCTCCAGCTTTGGTTTATTTATATCTCTATATTGAAACGGATAGGATATACGATTAATAATTGAAAATTATTTTATTATGTAAAATGTAAAATTCAATTTTTACTTAACGATTTCAATTTAGCGACTAAAAATTTTTTTTGTAACAATATAAATTAGTACTATTATCGTATATTTTATTTTTCGGTCCAACAGCGTTAAAAAAGAAACTTTATTAGTTCAGCTTAAACGCGATATAAATTAATATATTCTGTTTCTAATTTACTGACTTAGTAGCGAACGTGATGCGCTGAATAACTATTATAGTCATCAGTCACGATATATTCGCGTAAGTGTATTTCGGATAAGAAACGAGTACAGTAAAGTACTCGAGTAAGTAAACGAGTACAGTATATGTATGCATTTCCGTTGCTTGTATATGATGTCTGTGCTGACAGAATATTAGAAAAAAATATCTATGCTGATAAAATACTAGAATATGTCCATATACCGATTGAACGTTATGATATGTATGTCTGTTCCAGTCGGACAGTTCCAGCTCCCTCGTTTGTTCAGAACACACGTTGATTGCTTGTTGTCAAAAATTAGTTTTCCGATCAACGGCGACCTGAGTATCGCAATCGTCCTACCGAGCGTCCTTAACGCACCTCCTCCTGGTAAGGGTGCAGTGGTAGCAGAATTAATGCGAGGTGTTCGGTTTTCCGGAAAGGTTGTGATACTTCTCCAAGTTAGAAACCATGGCTACTTGTATCGTTACAATATGGTTTCAAAGTACTCTTTAAGAGGTACCGAGTTCATAACACGTCGTTGGCTATTGAATGGAAAATAAACTAAAATTGTGAATGCTCCCTAATAAGCTTTAAGATTTCAACTGAAAAGTAGCCCTCTCTACGATCATGCTATAAGCTTCACGGATGAATACCTCAACACCTGGTTCCTTGGATGATCTGAACGTAACATCTGCTTCTTCTTCTTTTATTCTTTAACGCCGCATTCTCATTTTATTCTTATTTAAATTCAAAATCTAATTAATTTTTTAATCAAATATTTTTATCATAACCATACGATACTAATAAGAAACATTTTATTTGTTCCAGATAAAAATTCATAAAAATTAATTCTGACGTTATTTAAAATGTTTTTACGCTTCAAATTTCGAACAGCGTTATAATAGGTAATTTAATTATTAAATCAATTAAAATATGTATGTATATACATATAAAAGAATCAATTAATTTCAAAGTAAAAATATCTTTTCAAAATATTATATTTACCTTCAATGTCGACTAAGAGTGATTAAGCGTTGCCATTTCGATAAAATTTCTTGAACAACGTTCAATGAAATTTGAAACAAAGATAGAAATCAGAAGACGCAGTGTTTCTTGATTACAGTACCATACTAAACTCCACTTGATCCCGCGCCTTTCATTTTCGATGATATCAAAGACACGTGTGATTTAATGCCATGAAACTACACACCTTCCCTGTATGCTAATAATAATCCTTTCTATTCAGTTTTCTTCGGAGCGTGGTATATTGAAACATTAAGAGCATTTTTAAAAATTACTAGGTTCTATTTCAAACAACTTCTAATTTACAAGAATTCTCGTTTATCAATAGGTCCTAAAATATTGTGACATTGTAACACTTGCAACAAATATAATAAATCTTTTTAAATATTTCGTTTTTATCAGTTTTATTAATTAATCCGTATAAAGGAAATACATATTACAACAAAAATAACAATTACTTATAAAAGAAAAAAAAAAACATTATTATGTCATATAAAGATAAATGCAGCATTGGTGCTATCTATAAGAAAATATCTGAAAAGCGGAACATTTATCGTAAAGAAGTAAATCTTACACATTATTATACAAAGAATAAATTTCTTCAAAATATGAATCATTTCTCGTGTCTCGTCAATGAGTACCGAATCAATCAGTACCGAATAATCACGTAATTTATCAAATTTGTACCTTACTGAATAATCGAAATATAGATAAGATCGATAGCCTGAACAAAAATTCTAATAAAGAAACGTGGAAAGCTTGTCACAATCTCAACGATGAAACTGATTTCTTTTTAACTCTTTCAATCTTCAAAGATTTGATAAAAGTTTGATCAAAATAATTGCAGATCACGATCGACAATTTCAAGGGATTTAAATCATTTTCAAGAATTTACGTCTATATTTGTGGATTTCCCAGAATTAAACCAAAAGATTAAAAATGTCTACGAGACAGATAGGATGTGATTACAGAACTTATACAACTTTTATCTAATCGATAAATATATAGTACATATATCGACCAAGAATTTCAAGTGCCCATGTAATTGGTCGACGATAACTATGTTAATTTAGAGATAAAGGGAACGTTTCCATCATAATCAATGATAAGGCATTTAAATGTTCGTAGAAACTTTTTTTTTTAAATCATAAACAAGAAATATCCACGTTTTAATTTCAAAAAAACGAAAGCCGAAGGTTTCTAGAATTTTTTTTACTTCTATTTTTTCTTCCAAAAATAAGTTTTACTTTTCTATCAAGCTTGAAGAAAAGAAATGATGTAAGAACAAACCTGTCTGTTAAAATTTTTAATTTGAAGAAACGATAGGTAAAATATGAACTGTAATAGGAAAATCTTCAATAAATTTTCAAATATTCGTATTTAAAAAGACTCTATTATATCATTCCCTATACATGTATCTCTCGTTTTTGAAAAAATACGCTAATATTATTTTCTCACTGAATCTCTTGATCTTATGATAAAATTATTTCGATATACGAAACCGTTAAAATTAGTATTGATCATTTATTATTATTTATGTATTTCCACGAAATAACAGAAGTAAAAACTCTTTTAACTCTGAAATGTATAGGTATTATTTTTTAGATAAGATATTTATTTGAAATGTGTGTAATATTTATTATTATATTGCGTAATTCTATTTATTAATATATTTAATTTTAATCTATATTTTCATTTATTATTATGTATTTATAAATAATATTATTATAATATTTGAGAACTGAATACGATGAGAATAAATGTTTCATGAAGTATTACACAGCAAAATGCAATTCTTGGCACCGTCTGCCAACAGTCTAAAACGAAGACACTACAGAGTCATGTCGCACTTTAAAAATCAATAATAATCAATACGGTGTAGCAAGGTTTATACATTCAGAATCGGATGTGAATCACCAACTACGTATTCTATTTAAGTACTCGACGAAAGCTACATTATTATATAATTAAATGTGAACAAGTTAATTTTCCTTATTCGCGGCAGTCATATGCATATCTAATGAATGCAACAATGAATGATGTTGTTAGAAATAAAATCAAGACGGTGGAAACCTCTGTGCTCACGAGTTAATGATGGAAACAAATTCAATATATACAAGTATATTTATAAATCTCAATCAAAACCAATACCTAAGATACGCTTCATAAGGTTCTAATACTACTCGTAAGTGGCTACCAAATAGTATTGGCACGCCGTTGTATTTATTATATCATTTATGTGCAATGTACCAATGTATTAATTAATTAGCCCAAATTATATTAAATTTCATACGACTACAAAAATTTGATACTATGAAAATGAGATATATATAGACTAATATAGAGCCTAATAAAAAAAAAAAAACACTTCATTGAAAAATAAGGGTACATGCAAATAAATACCTTTTACGTAAGCTTATAACCACGATAATGGTTCGTACATTGCACTTGTCAAATATACGATCTTCATAAAGTAGCTTCAAACTTCGGAACGAATACTCACGAATTTTGGAAATCTACTTAAAATTGCTTCCATACATTCAAACGGATCGAACTTTTAGATCTTCCAATTTGCGAATTTTACTTTGCCATATAGTTTTAGATAATTTAAAATAACGAGAAGAATGATGGTAAGAATATATATACGCGTACGTACAAAAAAGAAATTGCAATTTTGAGGAGTTAGATATCTGCAAATCCTTTAACTAAAATAATTGCAGATAAATGCATTTTGTATTGTTAAATTACTCTATATCACAATTTTAAGCAATTGACGTAGAAAAACACTTGATTTGGTTAAAAGGATAATATTTGCAAGTATCGATAAAATATTCTATATATTATAATTATATAAACTACAATAATATTGCTCCAAAAACATCTACTTAGAGTATACTTTACCTAAATTCACTTCCTACGATAGACTAAGCACCATACCTAATTATTTTCCATAATTATTATTGATCTACCGAATCTTTAATCATAAAAAGGAACCATAAATTAAAAAATTGTTCTTGTATATTTCATTCGAAACTTTATATAAACAGGACAAATTAAATAATAAATTAGATTAAATTAAATTAAGCACTATAGCATTACTGTAGCACCAAAAATATTATATACATATCAATAAAATATTGATACGAATGAAGCTTAACAAATTAAAAACTACAAATTATTTCATTTAACTACATAAAGATGACGACAAGTCGTAGCAAGTTAAACAGTCCTTCCGTAGAACAGTACTTCCGTAAGAATTAAACAGTACAATAGTAACACCCCGAGCTAGCCAATGAAATCGTACAGAATTTTTACGATCATCTGGTCATTCCTTCCTAGTTACGTAATTAGCCACCACTATAAGTTTGCGACAAAATTGCTAGGTCGATTCAATATACTATTAAGTATTACTAAAATCAATAACGCGCCGTGCCACGTCGTTGTATAAATCGGCTACGAATCCCGACGCTATCGATAAAAGGTTGCTGATTCATATTTAATATAGAAAATCTCTACCTTCCTTCAATATTCAAAAAACTTCGCACAGAAAAATCGACAATTAATTAATTTTACGATCCTCTAACGCTATTGCGTAACAAACGACTTCCTTTCGGTGTTACAGAACAATGTATAAGTCTTATTTCTATGATTTTTTCACGACAAATCCTTATTCTTAGTCTGTGAGTAAAATTCTATTAAACGGAATTTTATAAAATTCTGTTAAAGAACAAATATTATTGTATATTATGTATAATTTTATATATATATATATATATACACAATTATGCTATAATTGCTTTAAATATATGTAATTCATACACAGGCACAGAACACCAATTATTTACCTGAAAGATCCAACTAACGTGATTAACGTCGTACAACTGACTTTGATATGAGAAAAAATTCTACGTTTTAGTAGAATTTTATGTATGAATGAATCGCTGTTTTATATGAAAATGGCAATAAAATACTTCAAATTTTATGTATATACAATAGCAACTCTTATATCGCATGATATCTATTATACTTATACATACATATGTATCGTATATATTACGTGTATTGTGTTCTAGTTATACTCCATGTATTAAATGATTGTTAGATACACATTATAGAACTAAAGTTTTAGAATTGTAGATGATTGATACATAAGAATATTTTTTCGAATTTACATATATATATATATATGAATGGATCTGAGAAAAAAAGAAATCAAGCAAATGACTTTACAATGTGGCTGAAACAGAAAAGGCAGGCTAGGGAAAAGAGCGAGAGAGAGAGGACCCTGTGAGAGCACATGTCATGCTATTTCGTACGTCATAGGGATAATTTGTAAGTATATAACAAATCTATAATAACACGTAATATACAAAGTAACGTCATCGAGTCTAATTTGAACTTACCTTCATATTGTTCTCGGCGATGTACTCGATGGAACATAATTGATAAACGATGTAGGCACGAAGCAATTCTTTCATGGTTTTGCTCTTAAAAGCGGCGATGGGATCGTTAAACTTCAAATCCAGAGGATCGATCTGTCGCGGAGGAGCCGGCTTCTTGTCAGCGGTAGTGCCGGTGTATTCGCGATCGTGCACCTGCACCAACTGCACCGATGGCTTCGTTACGTTCTCGAGGTGGCCGACAGGAAGTGGTAAACACTTCCTCAGCTTTTTACCGGCACTGCAACGCGGCACCGTTCTCAAAAACGCCATACCTTGCCGTAGCTCTAATGCAAGAAATGTCAGCAATCAGGACGCACTATTTAGCGGAAAGAAAAACCGTGAACTGCGCGATCTCCTCCGCCCTATGAGACTCTCACTGAAAAAAGTAACAGTAACAATGAACGTTAAGATTCGAGAACGTAGATTAACCAAGGCGATTTTTCTCAGTGATAAACGGGGTAAATCCAACCTGCCACGATCGAGTCGGAGACCCCAATACCAATAGAGGTATCTCGTCAAAGCTTAGGCCGAATCACAAGGTGGGGTACTCGTAGACATCCAGCGACGTACGAGTCAAGCGCTCACCTTACCACGATACCGTCTATTATAACTTATCTATGCAAAACACCCGTTGAAAACCGACTTTAAAAAGCAAACGAATTTTTTTGTTAAGGTTCTTTTTCAATTTATTGCTAATATTAACCGGCACAACGAATTTCAATTGTTGTACGTTGCCCCAATTACTATACAGTAGCAATAGATGCTGAGACTCTGATTGGTTCCTACGAGAGGTGTGTTCGCATTGCTCGATGTGACTGGTCGACGAAATTTTGGGAAATGCCAATAACTGCGCCGTCGTACCACGCGCACAGTGGCGCAAAACGTGCTTTACATTACCCCGAACTGCCGAACATTATTTTATTTCATTTATTCTAACACATATCTTAATGATCATTTATTTAAATTATCAATGATATATGAAACAATATCTTGTATAGATCTTTCACTTGTATTTATGTCAAAATATTTACAATAATCAATCTCTCTTAAAAGTCGCATGTTACGTAAATAGTTAGTTGATTTAAAGTATGGATTATTTGCAGAATATACTTAAAAGCAAACAGATATTTAGTAAATGACCTTTTCGTTCATAAATCACAAATTTAAAAATATACATGTTTCAATAATATTCACATGTTTTTAATCGATTATTATACATTAGAATAGTTAAAATATGTATATAAAAATATTGTTTAGAATTACAAATTGTTAAATAAATATATTTGAGAATTTTAGGTACAAATTGAAAAAATATATAATATGAAATAAAAGAAACATAATTATTAAATGTTAATATTATTTTATACTTTTTATTTCAGTCAAAATTTACAAATTTAAATCTATTATAGAAAATTTATGGATCATATATACGGCAATTTATGTAACAATATGCATACATGATTACTAATCGAAATATGTTTTCATTTATAAAAAATACATAAGAGTTTACTATTTTGATAATAATTTTAAGTTTCAGTTATATTTCATGTTATTAATTGCATGTACTTTGTTGTTATATTGATACATTATATATAATATTGAATGACCAATAAGAATGCTTCGTTCAAAATATGTAGTTGTAATAATCAAAATCTTCAGGTAATAAATTTCTTAAATCATTTTGTCATAAAATGCCACGTGATATTTTTTATTTTAGTTTTATCGCCATTCTTTGCATTATATTCTACGATGTATATTTAAATTACATTTTAAACAAAATAAAATTTTATAATCTAAATTTTATCTACAATCATACATTACAATCTGCTGCATATAATGATCATGTAATCTATATGTAAATAACTAAAAAACCAACATTTAATGTTTATCATAACGAACACATTATTTATCAATGAAAGCGTTTAAATTTTACTAAAGTTATAATTAGAACTGATATTATTTTTTCTATAATTACTCCTACTCAAAAGTACCTTAAAAATATTATTTAATCGTATTGAAAATTAATATGAGATTAATTTTAAGTAGTAATTCATATCTTACCTAAAATATTATACAATGTATGTTATAAAGTTTACATGTAAGTTCAAAAGTTAAATATTAAGTTAAAAAATTAAAGGAACGCTTTCTTATTAACTTTGATAAATAATTTATTATGTTAACTTATTATGATTTCAATGTTATCATCCCTACCACTTTCTCATCTTTACCACGCGTATATATATAGGATGAACTAAACTTTTAACCTCAAATTGTCAACTGAAAACCTTACGTAGAAAATATTTCGTATAAGATATCTTTGAAATGTTAAAGGCAGAAGGATTTTTACATAAAGTGGTATAATTTTTTTACATGTTGAATACAGTTATTAATACTTTACAGATATAAAGTTTATCACCAATATTTATAAAAGTTGGTCAAAGCAGTATATGTGATAAAAATTCTTAATATGTATTATTTATACTGTAATGTTCTAATGGTCCTACATACAACGAAACAACATTCTCATATGTTTAAAGAAGCGTCTATTTTGCGAAATTAGAAAAATGGATAGTTCTATAAAATTGATTGTACATAAAGGTGGCACAATTTTCGATAGCATTATTGTTACACCTTATTCTGTAATTAAATATGAGCAGAAAGTAAGAGAAACTAAAAGTACATGTCAGACAAATGTTGACATAAACAAAGTCACTGAAAGTAACGAGATACAAGTAAACAGAATTTGCCTAAACAAGAAAGGACTTAATGCCTATGTTGTATCAGCATATATTATAACATTAGCAAATTCGCAAACATATCGAAAAGCTGCACTTAAAAAATTATTACAATATTTAATGTACAGATTGTCGAACAGAGTGAATTTAGAAATGATTTTAATAAGATTGCAAATGCCAAGGAAACAATTTTTAGATTACAAATGGCAAGATTCTAACTGCTCAGTTAATTAAAGCCTTTTTTCATTATTGCTTTATAAAACTATACAATACAGTTTTCTAATTTTAGGAATGAGAGAATGACACAAATGACAATGGAAAGAAGAGAAATTGATCATGCTATGTCTTGGTTGTCTACTTTGGGTGGAGCATTTTCTGCTTTAGGAGAAGAATTTCAACAATGTGTAGGTTTTATATATTTTATTAATATGTATCTACTATATATTAAAGACTAGTAAATATTACATTTGATTGTTTTATGCCATTATTTCTTTGAATAATTTATGTTTAAATGTATTTTTCTATCCAGGCACAGATGGCTGGAAAAATTTCCATGAAGCAATTTGAACTAGCACTTCGTCTCAGAGATCCCTTTTTAATTGCTCGTTGTAAACTATATACTGCCTTAAGCTTAATTCAACAAGGCCAATTAAAAAAGCCAAAAAGAATGATAAAGTGTATTTACAAATTTTCTATAAGTCGGAATGATATTCGTTTACAAAATATGTGTCAAGGTGTATGGGCAAAACTTCAATATTGTTATAAAATACAAAAAGAACCGCATAGAACTGTTTAATATTAGTGATATATAAAATTTCTAGACATAGTTTAAGATTAGGCTAATTAAATTTGATATTTATGTTTAAAAATAAATAATTTGTGTAAAGTATTGTTTCCAAAGATGTATTTTTTGTAATTATTAAATAAATGTTACTAAAAGATATTTGTTAAATCAAAAGTAATGACTAAACATATACATTTGCAACATTTTTATTAATCTTCATACAATCATTAAGTTTCTTTTCAATTTATAAACATTTAAAATAGAGGTATAATATGTAAATGTGAACTCAAATACTATATTTTCATAGCTTTTTAAATAAACTTAATGCAGCAATACTTTATGAAGTATGCATATTTAGAACATATATAATAGTACATCTTTTAATTTCTAACTTCTTTTGGTTTCTT
>JACXIT010000235.1:392533-443469 GCA_014737525.1 Bombus difficillimus | reverse complement strand
TACATATGATTATCTTAAATTTTAGGAACTATGTTAAATATACAATCTTAATATTTTATTAATTATAGTAATATATATTATTTTAAACCTGAATAGACGTTAAATAATTGAAATATCATAATTCAACTTTCTAGAATTATTCCTTAATTGTTGTTAATGAACTATAAAAGTGTTAAAGTCTTAATTTATTGTACTTCGCTATACCAATGCGCTCAAAACTGTAGTTGATGTTTAATTTTTTATCTTATATATATACATTTTTGTTAACTAAAATATTTTATCTTGAAATAATTTTTAGCTTACATTATTATCAGTGAGCAAGTGTACCCATAGGATCCCATGCAGGTAAGGTAATGGGTTCTTGTTTAAATACATCTAAAACATCTGCAGGTACCAATTTTTTATCAATAACTGCTTCAAAAACAAATTCGGAAAACCAGTCGGCTGTTAGTAATAGATATCCTTTTTGTCCTTGATCATCTCCCCAAGAATTCTCTACTCGGAACTGTTTAATTTTACCACCATTCTGAAAAAGCAAAGAATTATAATAATTTATACTATACAATTCATATTACAAATACAAACATATACATATCTCTCTTGCTTTTAATGATACTAAGAAATTTTTAATATGTAATCTTGAAAGAGGACTACAGTATGAGAAAAAAAATTCTTTACACAATCATTTTTCCTTAATTTTTAAAAAATCGCTACTAACTTACATCGATTGAAACAGCTGTAAGCGTCATTGCATGAACCATCATAGAATCTCCATAAAGTAATCTGTCAGCTTTTGTAAGATTAACTTGGATATTAGTTCCAAACATTAATTCAAAGTCATACGCTCTCAAATCCTGTATTCCTTGTTTAGCTATTAATCGTTTGTTCACATCGCATCCAAACCATACAGGTTCATTTTGTTTTATACTTTCTGCGCATAATTTCATTAATAATTCAGGTGGTTGATTATTATAGAGTGTAGGTCTTCCTCCCAAGACATTTCCTAAACAATCTATGGTATAAAGCTTTCCATATGGATTAGATGGCCTAGGATCTGTTACTAAACATATTTTATCATCTACATTGTAGCAGGGTTTCACATATTTCTCATAAAATTCTACTGGTGTAATAGGTCCAATACAATTATAATTCTTCGACTTGTCATAATATTCCCAGGTGATTGTTTTTGAAGGTATGCCTAAACAAATACCAATTATTCGATAGATTACAACCATTTGTTCTAGAATCTGAGCTTCTAATTGTTCATCTGTTGCTCCATTAGATATTAAATCTCTTAAAACTTTGGAATATTCTCTAAGTTTACTCTTCAAAAGAGTATTCATGCGCGAACTAGATTCGCAATTGTATGATTCTGGGAAACAGATTTTAGGAACAAGACCGTGTCTATTTATAAGATTAACGACCATATCCCATTGTCCGCCATCACAAATAGGATCATGTAATAAGAATGACACTAACCGACCTTCTACAGGTTCATTTCGTTTAGCAGTTTTTACAATATTATGTAAAAAATAATTGCACCTTTCGATCTGTATAGTGAAAAATATATTATCTAATAAATACAAAATAGAAGTCATATATACCGTGAGATATTATTTGTATATAATATTAACCTTATCCCAGAAGAACAAATAAGCTTGGCTGAATTCAAACTCATCCAAATTATATTGCTTCATAAAGGCACTCCTCATAACATTTAAAGTGGAAAATATCCAACATCTGCCAGAATTTTTTTGATTAGTTATAGGTTTTCCTTCCATTGCAATCTTGTGACTAAACACATGCTGCGTTTCTTGCAAAACCTTTCGCGAAATGCAAGCTTCCAAGGGATTGGTTCTTGTACACACATTTTGTGCCAAAGTGTTGCGATTATCTTCATAAAATTTTGCACGTAGTTGATCCAGAACTTCTGTCGTTAAAAGACCTGCTACTTAAAAATAAAATAACATTCAATCTCTTTCTTCAAAAATATTATATGAAAACTTCAATATTTATAACATTTTATATGATACATGCATGATTATTTTATGAATTACAGATGGACGTTATTGTTTCTTAGAAATTTATTAAAATTTTATGTATCTATATGGAATTTAAAACTTAATAATATAATACAATGTTTATCTAAATGTCATCAATATAACATTATTGTAATAATATGCACAGTATCATATGCAATAGAATATAAGGATGAAAATAATTAAATTAAAAGAAAAATTAATTAATTAGAATCGTTTATAAGTCAAGAAAGTTAACTACTATTGATTTATTTTATACTAAAATACTATATATGCTTAATGTGGACATTCTATAAAAAATGATAAAGCAGCAAAAAATGACAAGAAAAAAGGCACAATAAAGGATTTCTTGAATAGAATTGCAAACGAATTGGAGGATTGGCGAAACAATGTATATAGACAAAAAGGAGCAAAGAAGATAGCAGAGAAGGGAATGGAGAGCATAGAAGATAAAAATAACAAAGGAATTGTAAGAAATAAAAATCAAAACAGAGACATTGCAGCAATATTAGGATCCCTAACAGGTTTTGTTGAAAATGTTCAAGGCCTGAGTGGTGAAGTAAGGCAAAACAATTTTTCAATGGAGCAGGAAAAATGTAAATAGATGACGGAGAAAGAAATTTGGTGGGAGGATAAGAGGAAAGAAATGTTGGATAGAATTAAACATCTTGAAGACAAGATGACTCAAATTAAGGAGAGAGAAGGTCACAATAATAATAAAATCATTGAACAGAACATAGGAGAAGGGAAGGAAGGGTGCTAAGGGAAGTTAAAGGAAGTTTATAAAGCCAGCTGAATGCAGAAGTGGGAAGTATGAGAAGAACGATTAAATTACAAAACAGAAGAGACAAGAAAGATAATATGATAATTAGAGGATTAATTCTAAATAAGGAATGAATAAAGCAACAAATGGAAAGTTTCTTTAAAGAAATTATAAATGGTGATGTAATGTAAGCAAGAGTATGAAGTGTTCAAAGAAAAGAAGTAATAATAGCTAGCATGTGAAGCATAAATATAAAATACTAGAATCTGCAAGGGTATAGAGAAAAAAAGACAAAGGAGCTAAACTAGGATATCAGAAACTAAGGGTGTGTGGAAAATGTATAGAATGGACTGATAAAGCAAAATAGAGGCCAACTAATAGATGATACCAGGTTTTTCAATAGAATGACAGGGTAGAAAGTATATTAAACTGGAAAAGATAAAAAAAGGTAAAGGTGCAAGCATGTTGGTTAAAAAATACTTAGAAGAAAAAGAAAGGAAAATTGAAAGGACAAAGGATACCAGAGAAAGAGAAGAATACTTATGAAGAAATGGTTGCAACCAGTTAGATGTAAAAAATCTAAGACAGCGGGAAGTAGATATAATTAAAATTCTAACAGAAAGAGACAAAGAATTGCAAGACCAAGTGCAATATAATAAAATTAAGAAATCCAAATGTAATAGAAAGTACAGATATATCAATACTGGTTGGGAAAGGAAAAAAGAAAATGTATTTCTAAGTAATTTAGAAATTAATAAACCTTGACACCTTAACAAACATCTATTAAAAGACTGCTATAGGAGAAGCATATTAAGAAAGAAAGACATAGTAGAAGGCACGATAAATTAAACAGTAATAATTTGGTTAAGAGTTTTAGAAAAAAGAAAAGGAGAACATAGGACCTGGCATTTATGTGATATTGTATATAGGTTAAGAGAAATAAAGACATATATGTTTAAGATTTAGTTTAGATATAAGGTAAGATGTATACGTTTATTTAAAGTAAAAATATAAACAACTGTAAGATTTCAGATTCAAATACTTTAAAAGAACTATGGAAATGAGTGGGAGTTCAAGTCTTTTCCAGGCTGTAAGACCAAGAATAAATACATTAATCTATTATGCTTATGATCATAATTGTTCATGAGCAATACTTTCCATTAAATCTTGTTAAAATACATTTAAATTAATATAATTTTAATCTAGACTAAACTACAGTTTATTAAAATAAAAAAATATATATGTTAAACAGCACATGTAAAGAAATGTATATTAGAATTAGTTGTAAAATTAATATTACCATAATACTAATAGATATTAACAATTCATAAAAATTCGAATCAGCCATAATTCATAATATTCAATATTTTCCTAATAATTGTAACATTACTCCTTTTTTAAATAAAATATAATACGCAGTATTCTTAAATTAACAGGAAATATCTATGCGAAGACATTTCTATGTAAATACATACATATGTTTTTAGTTTAACTGAAATTCTGAAATATCAAACATTCCAAGGAACTTAACTACTTATTTTAAAAATATATATACTAATTGTTTCGTAGAATAATTAAGGCGTTGCCGTGAGCTAATTGGAGCTAATTAATTTTTTTAGAAAGTAAATATTTTATTAACAGCAAGTATCAATACGATAAGAGTTGATAGGGGCAGGGAGTGGCTAAACAGGCAATTTAACAGAATTTAATATTTACTACAATAAAAACTTCAATTCCTCTATAATCGTATTGCACGAATATTGTATTGAAAAGAAAGATGAAAACTAAATATATGAATGTAAATAAAAACGTAACTTACAGGCAACCATCGTGATGTATGAATTCTTCTTGCTGTAACTGCTTTTACGTTAAGTTACGTGGTTTTAGGGAAAAGATGAGTGGGTTGGTGCCCGTGGAATGCTGAACCGCTCTGTTCCCTGGAGTGCGCGGTAATTGAAAAGACTTTTATAAGCGCACACTTTAATAAATCTAAACTTTATTCAAAGCTTGTACTTTGCTTTAGAAACTAGTTCATCAAGAATACAACAAGACTATCTCTTGAAAGTCGACAGAAATAATCTGACAAAATTCGTTC
The DNA here is from genome assembly GCA_014737525.1 of Bombus difficillimus. NCBI lineage: Eukaryota > Metazoa > Arthropoda > Insecta > Hymenoptera > Apidae > Bombus > Bombus difficillimus. Next base: position 438,572 of record JACXIT010000235.1, on the reverse strand, counting down.
TCGTTTTCGATTTTCGACTCCTGCAACTTCTCAAACCCTAGGTTCCCTTCCTTGATCCTGCTGGTCCAATGAGGGTTGAGTCTCACTTCGCCGATCGGGTCTCGTTTTCTTGAGTAGATGGAAGTGGAAGTATTGCATCGTTCTTCCAGGAAAAGAATATTTAAAGAAAAATATGTCTGGAATTCAACTCAAAACATTATATCGTAAACGAATTAAAAAGCGAACATTAACGTTAATGGAGAAGACTTTTAGCAATATTTTTCAAGATATGTTTAAATTTCTCTGTTCATAAAATGATAATTCAATAATAAAATATACAATAAAATATATAATAAAATAGAATAATAAAGTATCTAGGATTATATTTAATTTTTGAAAACATTATCAATTAACATTTAAAAATTCGAAAATCTTATTGGTGGCTTTTAATTATTTCAAGAGATAACATATTACGAGATAAAGAACAACTATATTTATACAATTATATTTTATTCATACATCTATTTGTAACAGATCTTATTATATTTAAAATAACATGATAAAATATTTGTTATAAATTTACTATATACCAAAAACTACACAGCTTAAATTCTACTCATAATATTTATAATCAAATATTACGATCGATATAAGTATTATTATATAAGTAAGGATCACATGTATTAGCAAGTTTATATTGTTCATCAATTTTTAGTGTTATTTATTTTCCATCACTTTCCACACGGCATTACATAGCTTGTTTAAGAATTGATATTCATATTTGTAGGTGGTTTCTCTATTTTAGATTCCAAAGAAAATGGTGGAATCCTACAATCAAATGCATATCCATCTTCCCTTTCCATTCTGAATGTGCCCCTAAAATATAATATAATATGACATATTTACTATGCTGTAACACTTACCTTTATACACATTACAATCAATAATATTAAAATATTTTTAAACTGTGTCATCCAACCAATGATGCAATTGAAAAAGCAGTAATTTTACATAAAAGAAAAAATTCGAAAATATAGGACAAATTTTTCAGCACAAGACTAAGATATTGCATTTGAAGATTCTTTGATTATGTGTGCATTCAAGTTCTCATTATATAGAATTCTCATCAAACCTATAGTAGGGAAAGGTAATAAAAACAACAATTACTTTGTCAACATTGAAAAACGTTAGTAACGAAAAAATCTTTGCTCTTTAAGAACTCTACATAGTTAAAACTCGGTTAGATGCACGCATAACCAAAAAACGTTCAATTCTTTTAATTATATAATTTTATTTCACACTTTTATTTATTAATATTTTTCATACTTTTGAGAATTTACTTTTGAATTTTCCATTCCCAGTTGCATCATTTATTGTAAGGTATCTTGTGTAAGTTCAAAAAAATTTGTATTTTGTTAAATCTACATTAAAAGCTAAGGGTACATGTAATTCAAATATTATTGAACACTATAATTTTATTAAAGAATAAAAGAATATTGTAATTTCTTTAATTATTAAATTAATATATACAAAATAATTTTTACTGAAATATATTGAACATAAAATAATAATGAATACATACCACATATGACCACTTGCAGCTTGCAAACTCACATGACTACTGTATTGAAAAGCAGGTAAAATTTTTGATAAGACAGGTTCCTGACCAACAACACCTCGTCCTCGTACAGTTTCCAATGTGCCAGAAAGACTAAATATTCTCCAGTGTCTTTCACGTAATTGCACACTCATATCACCCAAATTTTCCAATCGAATACAGTAGCGCCACTATTTTATTTAATTAGGATGGAATTATTTATTTGAAGTTAGACTAACTTGCAATTTGTAACAAGTATGTTTTAATACTTACCCAGTGTGCAGCTGTAGCTTGATTTCCTCTATAACCCATATAAAACGGAATTACAGTAACACGAACAGTTTCAGTAGTTTCTTTATGCACATCTGATAACTCCAACCATGGATGATTCTTCTTCTGCCATGCTCTTAGGGTTTCTTGTGCAACAAAACATGGATCCCGATTTGGATTATATGCTAAGAACTTGTCAAATAGCTCATGTTGCAATGCAGTTTTTTCATTTGTAGTATAAGGCAAAACATCTTCGTGAGCAACATAGTCTAATCCTGGGACTGTATATAAGCTATGACTACTTTCATGATTACTCAAAAATGTTACAGCTTCTGTCTGAGCACGCTACATATAAACATATAAGATTGATTTATAATGTTAATTTCTTTTTTTTTTCTCTCTATATATTTAAGGGAATATTTTGCTCTAGAAGATTAACAAATTTCACTTCTGGAGTTTTTCACATTTTTCTTTTTTACTATCATAAGAATATATTCCTAAAATATTGGTTTGGAAAGTTTGTAGCATTTCTAGCAATCGATACAAACTTCTACTATACATGATGAAATTGAATAAAGACATTTTGAAGAAATCACAAAGCTTACTAAAAATATTATATCTGCACATAAAATAAAATTTTAATTCTATGGAAATACATTGCCTTTAACTTTTTTCATTATGAACTCTTTATATACATATAAACAACTCAATTTACATGTATATATATATATATGTTATTAATACAAAATTCACAAAATTACCAGATTTATAAAAGTTTTAGGTTTCCTTTCATGTAGCAAAACATGACTCAAACATAGTTGTCTAGACTAAAATATCCCTGTGATATTTTATTCATCCTTTCATACTTACTATAAAAGGATAATCTCTTTGGTCAATTAGTACCTGATAAAAAGTATGAGTTCTACCTTTTACTTCTTTTCCCACACTATTATAGTGATCATTTGTATTTCTAAAAACAAATGGAATTTTTAAGTAATTTATTAATTATTTATTTTGCAACTATAAGATTACTTTACCCTTCTCTTTTATTTGGAATATCTCTGTCATAAACTCTTGCTGTCCAAGGAAACAATATTACACCTCGGTAACCAAATACTCTGTGCAGAATTAATTGACCAGTTTCATACTTTCCTTGTAATTTTGGTGTTTCTAATTTTCCCACTTCTGCCAATCTGTAAAAGAAGTTTATTATAGTATTTGGTTCAGATTACAGATTTTTATGCAAATATATATTTTTACGAGCACAACTAAAGAAATAGAGTTTAAATAAAGATTTATGTTTATCAAATATTATACCAAATATTGTATTTTAAATATTATTCCATATTATTTGTTTCCATATAACTATCCCACAGTCTAATAATCAACTTCTTATTAAAGTATATAGTAATCTAAAATTTATATTTCTTATTTTTGAACACTATGTATTTAGAAAAAATACATACTCATTGATATCTCATTCTATTATTAACTATTTTCTAGAATGTTTTAATACATTTCATATATCATGCTCTTTTTATATAGTTAAGACTTTAAATTAAAAAAGACATTGTTAAAAATGTATAACATTGAAGACAATGTAATTATTAATTTAATTAAAAGGCTTCATCCCCATATGTGTCTTGAAATAGAAAAATAAATAAATAATTTACTTTATTCAATTAATATACATATTTAATTTTTTATGAAGTTTATATTACCTGATATGTCTTACATGATGCAAACAATATTTTTTCGGCGCTTTGAGAAGATAGCATTTTAATTTGCAAGTAACAAGATTTCGAGCTAGTTCCATGCTTTCTTAAGAAGTGTTTTTAATAAGGTACAATTTTTAGTTTAGACCGTAAGATACTGGATCGAAAATACATGATAACGTCTTCTTGACATTTTGGTAGTTTTTTACTACGTTACGACTACCAACGAGGATCATATGTTCTGTTTAGATACGCACCTAAAAAAAAAGGCGCATTCTCATATCGATATGGATCACGAATTGAAAACATAAAATAAGATTTAAAAAATTCTTTTAATGTTAAAATATTTTTTTTTTTTCGTTCACGCGTCGTACATTGCACATATTTCGTTTATAAATATATTCATTGTAAGAAAATGGTCCCTGCGGAGATTTGAACCAACCTCCTTCGAAGTAGCAAAACAAAATCGTGCGCTTCTTTCAAATTGCGTTTTTCTCAAACATTGTTATATTATGTAAAAGAATAGGAAAAAATTTTATCTATATTTGCTCTGTCATCGATCCGAGCTGTATACACATTTTTTTCTGCTATTCATCGGTACGGTACGTACGAACAGGATCGTATACGATTGTTGGTACAAGGATACGAGATACGAACGACATATATATATACAGGATGTACCAGCAATCATAATATAAAGTTATATATGTGTATATAAACTATCATTACGTTTTTGTTGCAAGCTCATAAATATTACTCGTAATATTACTGATTCTCTCATTAAAAATAAAACATACGTATCTGACTAAAATATAGACAAAATTTAATGAAATATTTCTTATTTTATGTTTGTTAACCAAATAGAAAACAGAATTTTTATACATAATATTGAATAAAATGAATTACATGATACAGAAATTTGTTATATTAACGTGCAGGAGCAACATTAATTTTAATATTTCTAGAAAAATAAATACTGTTTTTACATCCTACAACCATGTGTTAACAACATGTGCATTTATGACAAAATTCAGCTTACAATTACATCATAATAACTTGTTATATACTACTAAAGTTCAGTTTGAAGAAGGTAAATCTAATTTGAAATTACTCACGAATAAAGATTCAAATAATTATTCTTCTGTTCAAATGAAAAAAAGAGTCAAGAAAAGGACAGCTGCTTCTACCAATGATGAAATGAGTACTGTAAGTAATTATAATTATAGAGATATAGAATATTTCAATTATCATAGTAAGATAAAATCTGAGAATGAAAGAAATAAAATTTAATTTTCTTAGAAAAGGTATTTTACTTATTTTATATTTGTATTAAATTAACAAGTAAGAAATTAACTAGGAAGAAGGAGAAAGAAGGTAGAAATTAATTAAAAAGTAATTTTTATAAAATTTATATAACCAAAAACTATACATTTAAATTAAAAATTCTATCTGTTTACAGGCATATAATGTAAAAGCATTGGCTACTTCAGAAGAATATAATTTGGAAGCTTTAGCACAAGGTCTTATTGAACAAAAGCTATATGAGCCTAGCAGTATAAAAACATCAACTAACTGTAAGTATAATAGAATTATTAGATTTCATTCATGATATGGAATTGTTTTAGAGTTATAAGGATTTATAAGTATTAGGGGTGTATCATATGAATATAATCAAATAAGAAGTGTTATATAAATATAGTACATGTTTGTTTAGTAAAGTTTTATTTAAAATTTATAATAAAGATACAAAGTACAAAAAGAGCAATACTTTAACTTTCAATACTGCCCTTAATTTTATGCGTTTGGACTGTTATGTGTAGACTAACTTTAAAAAAGAGAGGTACATCAAAGAAGTATTAGATTGATTCATTGAAATGAAATGAGTTCAAAATAAGCATCATATGGTAATAAATACAGTATTTTATTGTTATCAGTTTTGTATTGGTAACCATAGCGTAGATTTTAAAATGGACAGTAACAATTAATGACTATCTTTGTAAATCTAATTTTGTCTTATAGCATAGTAATTGTAAATCTGTTGTTGTTTCCGTTGTATTTCATACTTTTATATTATAATTTTTTAATGAAGTTTTAAATAACAAATTTATATATAACATTTTTTATTTAATTGTATCTGTAGAATGCATTTACAAGGTTTGACTCTGAGACTCAAGGTCAAACTCTGAAACACCCTGTATATGAATCTAACTATTGTATTTTAATAGACAAAAAGCCTTTTATAAAAGGTTTCATCTTTTAAGACGTGTATATATAGACGATAATGTATATTAGAATATCAAGTTCATTATTTTGATACCTATTTTATATTAATTATTCTATTATATTAATAATTGAATAATATAAGAAGAACTAAATAATTTAATAGAATATAATAAAACCAAAAGATGCTTTATAAACATAGACCAGTAAATTACTAAAAAGTAAACTTGGGAATATTCTGATTAGCACTATTCAAATCTTAAATTATTTTATTAAGAAATTATGCAATATCTATTATATAATTGATAATGAACTATACATAATTAGTCTTACATGAACACAGTATGCCTTTAGTGATAACTAAACTATAAGTGCTTATGCACATCTAAATTTGCATAAGTCGCAAAAAGCAACAACTTGAGCAGAGGTTTATTTCACACATTAGATATAACAATGTCAATAATACTTTGAAAATTTTATATATTTCTGCAAATTATGTGCATTTTATATATGCAATTTTCCATAAATGCGTAAACATCTATAGTTTAGCAATAACAAATTTGATGTATATACGTTTGATATACATATGTATTGTCCCTTTGGCTATTCATCGTTTATTGCAATAAAATAAACAATATAAACTGGAATTATAAATTGTTTTATATGCATTACTTTTGCCAAATTTGTATAATTTAATTTGTGAAACTGTTCTTTGATGATAGGATATAAAGTTTAAAATTAAAATTGATAATTACTAAAATAAACAATGCGTAAAATAATGAAAACATAAAAAATATTTATATTAATATAAAATATGTATATTTAAAAAAATTGCAAAATATTAATCATTATTATAATACAGTTATATTATTTTGAGTGATGATTATTTGAATGACATGTTTGTCATTTTCTTCGTCATATATATTTATATAAACAACTATAAAAGGAGCTAAATTACATTATGGTAAATTAGAAATAGGTAATTACATATATAAAATATCTAAATAGTAATTGATAAATTGATACCTAACAAATAATAGATTTACTAAATTAATGAATTATACTTTTGGATTGAAACATTTTTATTAGTACAATAATTTATTTAACCACAGATTATATATATATATATATTTTTTTTTAGATTGTATTATTAGAATAATTTTTCATCTGAATACATATATTCATTAAAATGATATTTTTTATCTATATAATATATCTTTAAAATATCAAATATTGAACAGGTTATTTAAGCTTTAATATAATTTTAAAAAAAGTATTTTGCTTTTACAAATTAAATTAATGAATAAATATAATTATTTCTATTTTATATTATGTTTGTTATGTAGTTCAGATCGTTTTCAGTCAAATAAAAACTCTAATTTGAGGTTAAAAATATAAAGTAAAATATTCTTTTTATTTATATAGATGAAAATGTAAGTGTAAATGTTATTATATTTGATAATGAGATTTTGGAATGTTTCCCTAACCTATAAATATGTATATGTTTCATAACTATATTTATGCAATAACAGGAATGTAAAAAATTTATTTACGTAAAACGAACAAATATTCTTCAATATTTTTTATTTGTATAATCTCAAACTAGTATATAATTAGTCAGTAATATATAATAATAATATATAATAAAAGTACAATATCATGTTCATGTTTATTTATTTTAACGTTTATTTAATATTTTTTATCAATAGTTTTACAGCATTTTTAATATTTATAAATGCTGTATAAAAGTACTAAAATTGTATTAAAATTATATATATGAAATATTATCTATATACAATACACAGTTCAATAAAATGAGAAATGTGACTGTTTGTAGTTTTGTTTACTTTAGAGATTACGACGCCATGTATATCTATACAGAATTAAAAAGTATACTTATCATCAATTTTGTGCAAGGCACTATTGCAATCTTTTCTTGACTTTGTGCAACAAGATATTCTCAAAATTAAATTGTTTTCTTTGAAAAATACATATACCTTTGCATATATTCCATTGAATGAATGAATAATTATTTATTAGTATTAATTATTTACAATTAGATATTTTAGATTTTTTTGTATACATAGCATATATATAGGTGGGTTGCTTCTGAATATTTATCTTTCTAGTAAACAATTATATTACTAGAAGTTAATTATAATATTTATTATATATAGAGACAATCTCTGTATAAAATACCAGTATTTCCTGTACATTTTCTTAGCATAGGAATTATTTATTTTACACGATATTAATTTTCATGTTATCTATTATCTGTAAATATATTTTGTAGTAAAATTACTAGAATTAACCTAAACAATTAAATTCCATTTAATTAAAATATATAAAGAGAATTTCATTTATACATGTTATCATGTATAAACAACAGTCTTATAAATGATTTTTTATTCAATTAAAGTTTAACAATACATTAACAATATAAAAATATTTAAATATTTTCCATAGAAAACTTTTATGTATATATTGTATGTAATACAAAAAATGTTTAAATTTCATTGATATATTCATAATAGGTTTCTAGAAATGTATAATCTAAAGAATTAGATATATTAGCAACAAAGTTTATATAATTTTAAGCAATGTAAATTTTTTAAATTAACAAAATTTACATAAAATCTGTGGTTTAAAAGGGTTTATGTAAACATCTATGTTAAGGAAGGAATAACTATGGACACAGAACTTAGTTTACCTTCTTCTAAACAAGAGCTCGAAGAATTAATAGAAAAAGCAAAAGATTGGGCACTTATGCACGGAATGTGTATGAGATCGAAACAAAATTTTAATGAAAACATCCTACAATTTGCACCGTTTATTCTGATGCCATCTCCATTTCCTAGAAAAGAGTTTGTGAACGCCTGTTCGATTCAAATAATATTAAATATACTCATACATAGAGTTGCGCAGGACTACAATTTCTTAAAAGCAACTTTGGAAGAAACAATTAAAGTTGACAATTTTACTAAAAAGTTATTTGAAATCTGTAAAATTATAAACAGAGAAGGGGGATCAGCACAAAAAGTATCTCTTGGTATATTGCGTTCAGACTTAATGTTGGATACATCTTGTCCACAAGAAGATACAAATAAGAAATGTATGCCATATTGTTGTTGGAAACAAGTTGAAATAAATACAATTGCATCTGGCTTTGGTTGGTTAGGACCTGCTTCAACTGAATTACACAAATTTGTATTAAGAGAGCTTGGATATTACAAAGAAATAAAAAATCTTCCAGAAAATAATGCATTGGAAATAATATGTTCAAGTATGATTAAAGCATGGAAGATATATGGAAATGAACAGTATGTTTCTAAACAAATTTTGTTTTAATGTTAAAGTTGCTGTATCTTACAGGTTAAGAAAATTTAATTAAACATATATTTAATTATTTACAGAGCAGTAATTTTATTTGTTGTTGAAGATGTTACATATAATATATGTGATCAACGCTTTCACGAATTTGAAATTAAGAAACAGAATCCAAAAGTTAGAGTCATTCGTAGAAATTTAACACAATTGGCAGCTACTGCCAAATTGGGTTCTAATAAAGAATTGATAGTAGACAATTATATTATATCTGTAGTGTACTATCGATGTGGGTACGAACCTGGACAATATCATACACAGAAAGAATGGGATGTAAGATTATTAATAGAAAGATCATTGGCAATTAAGTGTCCTACCATACAGTATCATTTAGCAGGAACTAAAAAAGTTCAACAAACACTTGCAAAGCCAGGTGTAATTAGTAGATTTTTAAAAAATGAAAAAACATGTGCAGAGATCAAAGAAATATTCACTGGTAAGTGAATTATTTTACTAGTAATATATGATATTGAGATATTAATTGAAATATTATGTTGTTTTGTATAGAACTTTATGCATTAGATTTTGATGAACATGGGGATGCCGCTATAGAAATGGGAATTACAAATCCACATTGTTTTGTACTAAAACCTCAACGAGAAGGAGGTTGCAATAACAAATATGGATTAGATATAAAATATTTTTTAGAGTCTGTAAAGAATAAGCAAGACAGAGTAGCTTGGATTCTTATGGACAAAATTCATCCTCCAATTCATAAGAATCATATGATCAGACCTGAAAATAATATGAGTACAGAATCCCAAGAATTAGTTTCTGAATTAGGAATATTTGGTGTTATAATAGCAGATGAAAATAATGTATATCTTAATAAGCAAAGTGGTCATATGTTACGGACAAAGTTAGCTACTGCTAATGAAGGTGGTGTTGCATCAGGATTGGGTGCATGTGACAGTCCATTTCTAATAAATTGAAGACACATACATAAATTGAAAGACATATACTTTTAACAAGATATGAAATAATATTATACATGAGATGAAATTTTAATTTGTTATAACGATATACTAAAACAGTGTACCGAGTATTATTTCTCAAAGTCAAATTTAATAAGTTATGCAGCATATACATAATATTTTTTAATATACATTATCATAAATAATTATCTATATAATATAATATAAAACATATTGAATTATTTTTTATTTCTTTTTTTTATTTAAATGTGAAACTAAAATTTCTTTATTCGAATATATGTTTCGTACATAATGTTTATTTTATATACATATAAAATGAACCAAAATGAACATACTTACTGTCGGTGTATATTTAAGATAATTGACATCTTCCATTTATTTATATGTAATGGTGTTATTATATTTTAATGAAATAAATACTTATAGTAAGTATTTGTAGTATTATATATATTATAGCAAACTTGTGAAATACTGATAATGAAATATATGTTAAAATTACAAATTAGTATAAAAATTATAATAAAAAAACTTTTAAAAATTATAATGTAATTGAAAGGTATATAATTAAGATTGTATTATCTAAAAAATGTTCCCAATTCATACAATGATAATAATCAAATGAAGTTTTGAAAAATATTTTATATGCAAAAAGTTTTAGACTTCTGAGAATCTTTAATTTATCGGTATCTTAAATATTATAACTTTTATACAATACATTTTCTTAAAATGCATATGTATACAAATATTCTAATATGAATAAACAATATTTTTATATGCGATACTTATTTACTTTATATTTTTCATAATTCCATATTTCCTTGTATAGGTTCCAATCTTGTATAGGTTGTACTTTATTTAGATTATTTTTGCAGCTTTACCAGATGTTATACATGCTGTGGCTAAGTATGAAGTCAACCGGGAACAAAGAGAAATTTTCTTTTTCCGAGAAGGCACTATAGTGGCGTGGAATATTTCTGAACTCGAATGTGAAAATATATTAGAATTTTTAAAAAAATACGAACAAAATCGTTATATGAACTGTATTGTAAAATCTGAAAGTGAAGTAATGTGTTACACTTACGCGGATCATGGGTAATATCTATTAAAATTTAAGAGATTTAAATTTCATTACTTTTTCAATAATTTTAGTTCTTTGCTCTTTAAATATTTTACAGAAAAAAGAATCATATAAAGGATGGTAACATTATTTTAGCTTTAAACGCAACAAATTTAGATAGATATACATTCTCAAATGCAATGGCACAATCAGTCAAGTTAGGTATATGGGAAGCATCTTTGGACCATTATATAGATTCCATAGCATTTGTTACTGAAGATTTAAAGTCTGGTAGAAGGCTTAGAATGACTCAACATGAAGTATTAAGAAAGCAAGGGGAATTATTTGCTTTGCGACATTCAATTAATTTGAGCTCAGATTTATTAGACACTCCAGATTTCTATTGGGAAAGGGATGATTTAGAACGTCTTTATCAAGAAACTTGCTCGTATTTCAACATTGCAAAACGCACAAGAGTAAGTTAGAAAAGGTCATTGATTTGGTTATGTATTATGAGCTTGTATACAGAGTGTATAGAAAATTGTGGTATTAAAAGTAAATTATTCCTCATAGAAAAGTAATAGTCAAGAATGTAGAATGAAATTTTTATTACAATTTTTTAAAGAATTTAAAAAAAGAGATATAATACATAGTATATATTTATTTATTACTATATATACTAATTTACTTATTTATTTACAATTACACTATTGGAAAAATTATTAAACATGGTGACCTTGTTAAAACATACAAATTTTTATTATGTGAATATGGGATGTAATTATAATATTTTAGATACCTATTAAACTAGATAAATACATATTTAAACTATTTATTCTACTAATTTTACATTACTTTTGTATGACGAATCACTTGATTTTCAATACTCTATGTATGGCAAATATATAATTAATTTTATTTTGTAGGTTATAAACGAAAAATTAAATCATTGTGTTGAACTTGTGGGTATTTTAGCAATGCGTTTAAGCGATCGCCATCATATTCGTTTAGAGTGGATGATCATTATTCTTATCATGGTTGAAGTTGTTTTTGAAATATTACATTACATCAACAGATATCTTTCATAGTTTAATATCTATAATTGTATTTATAAGGTCTAAATTAGTGTAATAGTAATTGCTATTATCTATATTGTATTTAATTGTAAAAAGATAAATACATATTATAAATAAAATGTATACTTTTGCGCAGTTAAACTTTAGAACCGTGTGGCGTTTATTCGTGTTAATATATTTGTTTATAATGTTGTTATTAATTGTTGGCTTATTTAATACTATAATTACATTATTTTATTTTACGATTACACTTTACTCTATTCTATTTTGTGATCAGTCACATACATATATTATTTGTTTGTCATTTCTTTCCTCCATCCACGTTTTTTGGTACATAATTTAGGATCAATGAAATAATCAATCACGTATATAAATTATTAAACAATGAACATCAATACATAATTATGTTAATAGAATATTATTTCGATCGATTAATACTAAATTATAAAATAAAAAATTACTTTTTGAAAAAGGAAAAAATAAGAGGCAAAGGGAGTGCAAATAAGTTTTTACATAAAATAGATATTTTTTCAAATAAAAGAAAAAAAAAACAAAAAAATAGTTTCATTAAATTTCGGCTGAAAAATTCTATTGTTACTTATTCATCTATTATTATTAAATTCTACTATGAATTTAATTATAGAATAAATTTTCGACATTTACCTAAGAAAGTCGGCAACTGTGAAATGCAACTCGTCAATAATTGCAATGTAGAACAAGGACACCTGTTTACTATAATATTTTATCTTCCATTACATTCATAATTATTAACATTTAATTAATGTAAATTTTAAAAAATTATAAATGTTCGATTTCTTTTATTCTTAATTACAAATGCAAATGAAGTTTCTTGATAAAATTTTTCCTACTTAAATCTACAATATTTCTATTTTCTACTCAATGTAAAAATTGTAATATAAAAGTCGAAAATATTTAATAATAATGTATATGATATCTAAAATATGTATGTTATGCTTAATATTCTAGAAATAATAGTCTGATATAAATTGTGTAATGAAAATAATGTAAAAAATCACTTCTATATAATATATGATTATTCCATTTGTGTTACATATTACTAATATAGGAACTTTATTGTTACAATTTGTTATATATTATTTTCATTTTATACATAAAAGAAAAATATTTTATCTTTACGTGTATTGTATATGATATACAAGAATGACATACATAGAAAACAAAATTGTATACACAACTACAAGTAGGATAATGTACACTTATATGTATAATCAGGTATAATGTATACACATGTACACGCAAATACGCACGCGCAGCCACGATGAAGGAATGGACACTGAATGAGGGATTCTATATATAACTTCGTGTACTATATTCTGTTAAGTATTAAAGATACGATTTTGTATTTAACCTTTCAAAGCCTTTACCTCCTCTCATCTTATTTTATGACAACGATTAAAAATAATAGATTGCTGTTTAAACAGTAACATATCCTCTTACACGTATGGACCAATATAACTTCAATTTACATTTACAACGTAATTCTAATGACATAAGTTTCATACGCAACTGAATCTAATTTTTACAAACGACGTAAAGTAAAATGAAACGAAGATTTTTATATGATACATAATATATTTCTTCATAAAGAGCAACTTAACTTATCTTCTTATTTTGTGTGAATCAATCCATTGTACAGCCTATCCAATATAAATCCTATTAACTTGAACCAAATAGTAAATTTTATGTATAATATCTTTAAGCTTTGCGAATAACATATAATAACATAATGAAATGGATATTTTTATACGAATATTTTTGTACCTTATTTACTATGCTTTCTATGGACCAATATAATTTCAATATTATCAAATCAAATAGTAAGTTTTAAACAATAGTAATTGTATTTAAATTTGTACAAATGACATAAAGTGATACGAAGTAAAGGTCCTTATATATTAGGATATAAAATTGGATAAAAGGAAAAGGACGAAGGACAGCATGCCTGCTGTTTTTTATTTTGTTGTTTTAGCTAATTCAATAGAGACGCTGTATAGGTGAATTTCTTAGGTACATCCCTGTGAATCTCACGCATGACTCGCACCCTTCTGCGCCTGTATCGGAAGCGAAGCGGAGTTGTAGGCCAGTTTCAGCGATAATAGCAGCCACTTGTCGGCTAGCTGATGCCGTGGCAAGTTCAATTCTGTATTCCATGAGACAATACCATTCTCAAAAATACTATAGACATTAACATTCTACATTACAAAATTTACAAATCTTTACAAATCATCTAATTGTTTATAGTTATGTCAATCCAAAGCGGTTATCTACTTTCAAATTAAACGCTAGACGTTTGTGCATATTTACGTAAGTATACATATATAAATTTACATGGTTTAAAACTTTTTTAACGACTTAAAAAATATCATATTTTATCTATTTATTATGGTTGTATATTTAAATTGACATATTAGTTAGGTTCATTTATAATATTGGGTGTCATATGTTTAAGTTACGTTTGCTTTTTTTTCTATTTTCACGCTTTTGAAATTATGTGGATTCTAATCAATTTACTTCTGAGAAAGTGGGTGGAATTTTTATTTTTATTTTTGTCGTATTATTTAAAATTTTCGTATCTTTTATGCATATTTAAGTTTACAAGTTGGAATTCTAATTTAATTGAGATATTTTGTAAAATTTTGTATGTTAAATGCTTGAATAATGTTAAACAGAATATTAAAGCTGTATATAGTTTAATGTATTGTTGATGAGTTACATGTGTTTGTGCTATTCGTGTAAAAGTAATGAAATTGCTATCAATGCAGTCCTGTGAGGAATGATAGCATGCGTCACGAGCTTTCGATTGATCGCCCTTCAACGTAGGACTTTCGCGCTCATTCTTTTTTTCAGTTAACGATACGATTGCCACGCGTCACGAATCTCTTCTCTTGTTCCACTTCTCGTGCCTCTCTTTTTTTCCGGCAAACATATCGCTATAGTCAATTCTACGTTACATTTATCAAGTCTAATTCCTTTCAATGTATTATATCGATTATGGTTTTTTATTTGCGTACATATGTTTTGCTTCATACGATTTGTTTCAGATAACATTCTGATATAATAATTATATTTTAAGTAATTTAGTTTTCAATAATAGGTACATTTTACAATGAGGGCAGAGTAGTACTACGTTTGAAAGTATTAACTATACTATAATTTTATTTTTCGTAGTAATTTTCTTTTTTAAAATAGTGCAGTATTATATTTTAAAATATTAATTATATATTTTAAGTAATTTAAAGTATTAACGATATTATAAGTAATATTATTTCTGCTTTTCGACTTTCTTTAATTCAGAAGATCTTCTTGGATTGAAAAATATTTTTCCTCTTTTTAGTTTTTAATTATATTTTAAATAATTTTAAAAAATTCTTAACCAAGTTTTATTTGACTTTTTTTGTTATCTTTAATTTAAAAGATGTTGGTTTTATAAAGACGGCTTTTCTTTTCCAACTTAATCATATTATAGCGGTGCATTAAGAAAGTAAGAGTCGATGTAAGTGTGAACCATTGAAATATCGATTTAGGTCCAAATATAGTCTCCCTTTAGCTACTTAAATAATATAAGAGCGGAAGTATAACGAATACTTGTTGCGCATCTATCTTCCACGAAAATTGTTCTTTTAAATTTTAGCTTCTCTTTTGTTTCTTTAATATTTATCTGATTAAATGATTAATTCAAATAATTAATAATAATAATAATATTTAATACAAATAAATTTCTAATATCTTATTCGAAAAATGAATTATTTCCAAATGATAAATTCAAATAATAACGCAAAGTAAGAAATAACATTTTTTCGTTAACATAATAGACATCTTAATTATTATAAATTATTCGGTCTTAACGCAACTCAAAATTTTAAATATTTCATCAGATAATTGACTTGCATGGTCATTAATAATAACAAGAAAAGAAAACAGTTATTGAACTGGACCTGATGAGCGAAAGAGCAGTATTTGTTAACAAACTCTGTCAGACACAAATGAATAAAATTAAAAATATGGCTTCAGAATATAAACAGTACAGTAGAAGTAAATACTGTCGATGATACATATCGTCAGAAGTTTGTAGTTTTAGAACAGATTTATTTTCATAAATTTTCGAAATAAAGGCCATCTCATTATATACGTAGTTCACAAAACTTTCTATTGAATCGATTATTACTTTCAATACTTCTCTATTTTTCTTTTTTTAAATTTTAAGAAACAAAAAAAAAAAATTTCAATTCTATTAATATATTCACTTCGTAATGTAATAATTTAGAAAAAATCGTAATTTCATTAATGTAATTCTAAAAAATTGGGATGTTTTAGATTATAAGCAATTGACAGTAATACTACTATTTTTCATGTTTATATACATACATGTACATCATTTTTATTTGAACTAATTCTACACAACCTTGAAGTTCATTCATTAAAATTTGAGATATTTATATACAGGGTGTATCCTTTAAGATTAAACATCATTCATTAGGCATTTCGAATAACCTGACAAAGAAATGTTTCGAATAAAAGCTATGTAAGTCAAGTTTCGGTCCGCAACACATCTGAGAATTAAAGATTTAGAAACAATTTTTTTTCAATAAAAAAATCAATCAAAAGATGTCTTTGATTATCAATCATAGAATTTAATTAATTAAATGTCTATTTTTTATAGGCTAATGTACATTACAAAATGTTTCTGATATATTTCAAATGATTTCAAAATTCTACTAAGATAAACAATGGACATGACAGTAAAGGATATAAGTGGAGGAACCAGATGGGTCTGTCCAAATGATAGACATTTGTCATTGAGAGCAAAGTAAGCATAAATTTCAACACCTCTTTATAAGCATATAGGAAAATAGAGAAAGTCTTTCTATGAAATTTAATTTAATTTATAAGTATTAGAATGAAATAGAATGTTCTATATTTAGATATAGTCAGAGTACAAAAAATGTATTTTCAAACCTTATATTATAGAAAAGCAACAGAAGTAGAATTTTTCATAGAACGATTAGTTAAAATATTATCGAAGTTAGATATCTAAAAAGAGAATTATTTCGCTTTTAATATTTGTTTAATTTTTTTTTGTAGTCTAACAGTCAAAGAGAAATTTTTAATTTAAAAATTCAGCTTAAAAAGAAGCAAAAAGTTCTAAGAGGGGGAGAGAGGGAGAGAGGGAGAGGGGGGAGAGAGAGAGAAAGAAAGGAAAAATTCTGAGAAATTTACAAAATTTATGTCACAATTAAAAGAAATTTAAGTTAATCCATGTTTTAAGCTCAGTCATTTTTCATGCTGCTCGAAGTTAAAAGACAGTTTCAGAATTACTTATTATACTTATTTATGCGTTATGTATGTATATATGATAATTAGACAAATAATTTATTCTATAATATGAGTTGCCTTTCGTTGTGATTTGAATTCTTATATATTCCTTTTGTCAATAAGACACATACATTTTTAATAAAATATCAATAATTAGGTTGCAAACAGGTTGGTCTGTAAAGACTGGCTCTCTAGATTCAAAATGGGGTACTTACTCCAATTCTTACTCAAGTGGCACGAATCGATGTGCACAATCATTTGTGCTTACTGAGGAGGAACAACAGACGATTATACAGGTAAAATTTCGAACAAATACAAATATAACTTTTCTTTTTCCTTCTTACTTAAGCTTTTGACCCTTAAATGAATTTCTAGCTTTGTATTATGTAAGTTGTATGTGTATAATAATTCCATTGTCCCATTTCTTACACAGCAATTTCCTTAGAAGAATGATTATTCTATAAAATAATGAATATATTATTAATTAACACATAAGGATTAAATGTCAATCAAAGTAAACAGCTCACATATTTATCCTCTTTTCGTTACTTTCAATATTTTAGGTCATCCAGAGAGCAGAAGCTTTAAATTTATCAGAACAGGAAAGAATCGGTAGATTAGTAGAAAGATTAGAGAATATGAAACGCAATGTCTGTATAGTCACTACAACAAGATTAAATGAAAGGAGAAGATGCAGTAGCAGATGCTTGAACAGTGCACACTGTGTGTGTTCTTGCGCGCTCTGTGGTGAAAAATTTGGTGCAGTATTAGGTGCATCAGCAAATCTCTGTAAAGATTGTCGAAAATACATATGTCAGAAATGTGGTATCGAGACTAATGAATTAAATTCAATACTTACAAATGTCTCCACAACAAGAGAAAGAACACAAGAAAGAACAGCTATGCAACGAATTGTTAGTAGATCTAGTAGTGGTCAGAGGCAATTTCTTTGTCGAATCTGCGCCGAAAGTAGAGAAATGTGGAAGAAAAGTGGCGCTTGGTTTCTCAAAGGAATGCCAAAATATATTTTACCAGAGAAAAAGGTATGTATAGAAATTATATTTTATACCTTTTTACATCATTTTAATTTGTGATTAAATTCAATTAAAATTTTATGCTAAAGATATTGCTAGAACAAAGGTTGCGTTATAATAGTGTTATAATAGTTTAAATTTAAGGGATGTACATAGTAGATTTTTGCATAATGTATGTACAACGTAGCTTTCTCAAAATTACAGGAACGTGGATGGTCAAGATCTATTCACAAGACATCCACTTGGACAATCGGAGGTAATAAATCCCTTGAATCTGCAGAGCCTCAAGATTCTTCTTCTGATGAAGAAGTAACACGACGCCTAGCTTTAGCTCGAGGGCAGTCTGATTCACTGTCAAGCTTACAAAGAAATCAAGATAGTATTACTACCAAAACTTATTCGTCATCATCGAATTCTGCTCAACCAACTAGTAGTACATCTAAATCGCGAGGACAACGCCTCTCACCATTAAATAGCCGTGAGGAATGTTTAGATCAGTTAGACAGATCTACCCTTTCTATTACTTCTCAATGTAGTCGTCTTTCACCATCTCCTACAAGCCCTCGTTCACGAATATCTCTAAGAGCTAGCAGCAATGATTCTCAAACCGAACAGCATGTTTCGTTTGAAGATGAAATTATCGATG
The DNA here is from genome assembly GCA_014737525.1 of Bombus difficillimus. Taxonomy (NCBI): domain Eukaryota; kingdom Metazoa; phylum Arthropoda; class Insecta; order Hymenoptera; family Apidae; genus Bombus; species Bombus difficillimus. The sequence continues at coordinate 419,304 of JACXIT010000235.1, read as the reverse complement.
ACAAGAACAAAAAGCTCGAGGATATTAATGAAGCTACCTGTAAATTAGAGATCAATTTATGTGATCAACCAAAAAGCTCTCAGATACTATCTTTCAGGTAGATAAGAATGATAAATATTAGATTATATAATAAGTTCATTTGTTTTCTCATATTACATTTTGAGGTGTTTTAAGAAATCAAAGTTTTAAAGAGTCAAATTTCAAAATGCCTTAATAAATATGGGTCCAAATATCATTAGTTTCAGAACTATAATATATTTTCAGCTATGAGCCTGTGATAACATAAAGTTATTTTCCACACATAGATACACAGTTTATTTTCATATTATTTAAATACAAATGACAATCCTAAACAAGCAGCATTCCTGTATCAAAAAACCTGATGCTTATTTAAAGAAATGCGAATGATCTTATCATTATACAACCTGATGAAAGAGTGGAAGTTTAGCTGATATTAGTTGATATCTTACAGATCGAATTTTACAACAGTTCCAATGATACCAACAACGACAATGACAATTGTGTCAATGGAACAAGGTCCAGAACAACCTCAGGTCTATGAGAAATGTATAGATCAGGAAAGAAACCAATCTTCCTCAGAACAAGGGAATCTTCATAGCAACAATCAAATTGATTTAGTACGACAACAAACACCAGAATATGGTAGGTATACAATCTAATATCTAATAGTACAAGAATAGTTAAAACAAAAATATATCTAAAAAATATCATTAAAAGATTGATGTGTTAGAAATCTATTAGAAATGAGTGAAAGCTTAAGAATATTGAGTCAAGAATTTTTAATAGTCCAGAAATTGGATAATGATATACATGTATAAGAATATCAAGCTTTCTAGAATTTCACACATTATGTATGGTATGATTGCATAGGTATAAACTTTATTTGATATGACCAAAGACATAGCATTTTGAGCTTTGAAGTAATTTCAAATTCTATATATAATTAAATTAAAAAAGCTAATACATAGATATGATACAAACATTTCTGATATAAAATTATATCCAATAAAATTCTTTGAAATGTATTCATTTTACATATCCAAAACCAACTTATTGATAGTATCAAATACTCATGACATGACCCAAACATTAATTCATGATATTGGAAGTTACTAAGAAGTACCTAAAATCTGGGATCTAAGCATCTGAGATCTGAGGTTTAAATTCATGTAATCAAACTATATTTTTTCAAAATAGAAACGAGACAAAATTATGGAACTCTAGAAGTCGCCTTGCGATACGACCCAACAACTCAATGTCTCCAGTGCAAAGTGGAACGTGCACGAGGTTTGCAACCAATGGATATTCATGGCCTTGCCGATCCGTTCTGCAAACTCAACATATTACCAGTTGACATAGTTGCGACCACGAAGCGACTTCGAACAAAAACGGTCCACAAAACACGGGATCCAGAATTCAATGAGACTCTAAATTTCTATGGAACAACGGAAACCGATGTATGAATAAAAACAGGTTCTTCAAATGATTAAGGAAGGATACAATAGCTCACGAAAATATTCAAACACTTGTAGAAAACCACTATTATATGTGTTATAGAACGCATTTTGAAATGTCATTAGCACTATAACAAAACCATCATGATCATATCAGAAAAGTCTGAAACATCTAAAAATGTACGTAAAAACTACAAGATATTTAATACAAGCATATATTTTACAGACATAACAAAAGTATTTAAACAATCAGTTATCCATTACAGTAGTAAGCCTCAATATTCAATGGGATCATCTTTAATACTATATATATATATATATATATATATATATATATATATATGCTTGAAATGATTGTTCATGCTGTATACTAATTTGTTGTACATATAAAATATATGTTTGTGGTAACCAGATTGGTTTTAAATTTAACCAATATAATCATAATAGTCGTGCCTCATTACAGTGCTAATGGAGTTTTAAAATGTTTTGTGTAACATATACAATATACATATACATAAAAGTTTTCTATGGTAAATAATCAAATACTTTTGTGAGACATTGTACCTTTGAGTTTTTAAATAAATGAATAAAAGAGAGTTGATTTTATGAGACTCATAAAGGTATATCCCTCCTTAAATGATAATGATGTAAAATATCGCAAAATTAATTTTAAAAATTAATGATTTATGATAGATATGGAATGGCAAGGCACTACACATCTTAATCCTTCAGGATGATCCAGCAGGTCAAGATTTCCTGGGAGAAGTAAAATTTCCTCTGAATGAATTACAACCGCATCAAACAAAACATTACAATGTTCCATTACAAGATCACTATGCAGTATGTATAATTAGAACTCTAATCTTTTTATTTCTTTTTAATATTAAGTAATAACGATTACAAATGATATAAGCATATTATTATATTATTTTAATTATACTGTTCTATTTCGAGGAGTGTTTTAGTCTAAAAGATGGTTTTTCGTGTCGATTTTTGGCATATATAAATATGTACATAATAAATACGTGTATAAAAAGAAAAACAAACAGTTATTAAAGAGTCAAGATTCATTCGTTTATATATATATATATATGTATTATATGTTTATATATGTATATGTATATATATATATATATATATATATGTATTCATATTTTAAATAATTATAAAACAGTGAGCAGTGACACATAACTCTAGCAACGTTATAAATTTTTGTAACCTTTTGGACGCGAATGTTTTCTTAATTTTATACTATCAAATCTGCATATCGTTCATTATTTCCCCTTGTGCATTTAACGTTTCACTATCGTTCAAGAATTCTACTGATCTTTAATTACTAATCTTTATAAACATAATCATTTCCCGCGTTTAAAATTTTTCGCGGCGGCCGACTTTACTTACATTATTGCAGACACTAAGATATAAGAGCTCGACGTTGGCATAGGTGGACAACGAAGAAGCAGCTTGGGGCGTGATTTCCAGTGGACGAGGACAGATCCAAGTGAGTCTAAGTTACTGTACAAGACGGCGAGCATTGACGGTCACAATTCATCGAGCTACAAATCTTCTTCCTATGGACAGTAACGGATTTTCTGATCCATTCGTCAAGCTGTGCCTTATAGAGAACGTGACAAACAATCATCGACAACGTGTTTTCGACTATTCAATCGCACGTATTACTGCTAAAAAGCTAGTATCAAAGAAAACCGCAAATCGCAATGCGCAAAGTACAACAATCAAATGGAAAACTTTAAATCCAGAGTGGAACGAAGAGTTTGCTTTTGCTGCTCGATTAACAGATCTTATGAAATTCACATTATATCTCACAGTATGGGATAAGGATTTTGGCAAAAGTAATGACTACCTTGGTAATGCATTAACTTTCTCAAATTTAATAATTATATTGCTGTATGTTATATTGGAGAAGTTTACGTATATATATTATAGCAATATCTTCCTTATTTTTATTTAGGTGGACTTGAACTAAGTTGTAATAGCAAAGGAGCACGATTACGACACTGGATAGACGTAATCAAATTTCCAGACCATCGTCATCGAGCTTGGCATAACTTAATTGATACTATTTTGCCTATAGAATGATAATTTATATTTTTACTCTTGTTATTGTGTTATTCAACATGTTTTAATAAGATCTATATATTCGGTATGCATAATAATCTACAAGATATAATTTATTTACATGCGATTCGTACAATTGCTCAAAATGTACTATTCTACAAAAAAAGTGACAGAAAAATAAAGACATTATATTACATATAGGAAACGTTATTATCTTATTCATCTCTTTTCTTATTTAATTTAATGTCGTCTTTTAAAAGAAATTTTTAAATAATAGAAGAACTAGAAAGATTTATTTTTTACAATAATCATATACGGAAAATTTTAAATATACCTTTCCAAAATTGTTGAAGAGGTTAATATGTGATTAATCACTTTCACTGTCACTAGAACCTTCTTCAGCTTCTTCTAACCATTTAATGAATGGCTGTACTGCTGCTCTCACTTTATTCTTCTCATGTGAATCTATATCTTTATCTTTAGATTCATACCATTCTAAAATTTTTTCTTCTGATAATATATCTCTATCGTAAAGCATATGGAACAAAAGTTTCAAAAATGGTAACAGTTCTTGAGTTGTACTTGCGACCTCTTCTATTGCATGTAAACAGTCATCTTGTGCATCTTCTGTTTTAACATAATTTAAGATAATTGGATAAAAATATGTTACCACACGTTTTAAATTTTTATGGTAATCTAGATTAGTTAGAATTTCCTTTTCTTCTGAAAGATAATGGAAAGGTAAACTTAATATGGCTTTAATAACATTATATGTTACTTTGTCCATAGTGACATTGTATGCATATCTTGATGAATTTATTTCTAAAATTAAGTTTTCACATTTAAGTTTATCTTGAAAACCTCTTAATAAGCTATCAATAACTTCAGATAAGAACAAGCTTGTGTCATCTGCAATAAAATTACATTCAGAACCTTCATCGATACTTGATGTATCTGTATTTATAGGCACATAATTATCATTTTCTAGTGGATCATAAATCTTAAAAAGTTGAAATTCATTACATGGGTCAATTTCTGATATTGTTTTTATAGAAATGTTGTCATTTTCTGATTCTATGATAGAATCAATATATTCCTTTGGAGTACGAATAATTGTTTTAGGACATAATATACATCCACTTATTTGTGTGTTTTCTTTAATAAAACAATTTGGAAATACTATACTATTTACAATAGTACAATTATCTTCGATTTTACTATCTGAGAAAATATAAGAATTCTTAATTGTTACATTAGACCCTACCAAACAATGATTTCCAATAATTGATCTTGTAACAGACGTATTATTCCCAAGAATACTATTTTGGCACAATATACTATCTTTCTCTAATACACAACCTTTAGCAAGGGTGGCATTTTTATGTTTATATGTGCTTCTTGGCATATAAATAAAATCTTTTAAAAATGGTATAGCATTTGGTGTAAGTGGGAAACTATGTCTGTTCAGAATGTCTCGGTTAAGAGTATGATATGCATTCCACGATACAATTGGCAGACTATAATCCTGAGGATTTAATTGTTGCCAATAAATTCGAGAATTTAAAATTTCTTCATTCATCAACACTCCTCGAATGAAATCTTCCATTGTCTGTTAATAACATACAAAGATTATTACTTAATATATTGTTAATTTCTTACTTTTAATTGTTAAAAATTACTTATATATAATTACTTATGCCTTTAAAAACTAATTAAAAAACATTTATTTAATGTAATGTAAAAAATATACGTTTTTAAATATGAAGAAATTTAATTTTGTATTTTTAGTTATATTATATATTACTTACTTGGAAATCAAAATTGTCAGAGAATAATGGTAACACAGAAGGAGAACATAAATAAACATGAGTATCCATAAAACAAGTGTTAATTTCAATCTCACTATGATCCAAAAACCAATTTAATTCTAACTTCACTTTCTTCAAATCTTTCCGTATTATATTATAATGTAGAATCTTTCTGCTACTTTTGTCAGAAACTACCAAACATGATTCATGCTTCAAGAAAGATTCATTGATTGATCCAATATTTCTTAGCACCATGGTCATGGATGCACCTTTATCCTCTTTCAGTTTTGCACAATGATTGATTAAAAGATTGGTAAGATCAGCATTAATAAATGCATCTCCTCTTATAAGTATAAAATTACCACGAATTGAACCTTTTGTATCAATATCTCTAAGAGCATCTCCAAGAGAAGTACAAGCATCTGATACAATTAAAGAAACTGATATTTTAAACCATTTTTTCTGTTTGATGTATGCTCTTATCAAGTCTACATGGTTGCTACAATAAAGGAATAATTCTTGCACTCTGGATTTAATCAGTGTTTCCACCAAATAATCTAACACTGGAATATTTATTACAGGCATTAATATAGTTGGAAATATATCTTGCACAGGTGTCAAGCTCGTCATAAAATCATCTGCAAGAACTACAGCCTGTATAATTTGTTTCTTCTCCATTTTTGTAGTCATTTCGTTTTATTTGCGCTTTTTATAATCCTTAAAGCAATTCATACAAGATATTCATTATAGGTTATGAAATATTGGACAATATTGTTTACTAAGAACCTTCAACTGTATGTTTTAATATCGTTTCAAGTACAAAATTTGTTCCCATATATACTTAAAACTTAAATAATATATATGTTTCTTCGTTTTTTGTTACTGATGTAATCAATCAAGATATTAATGTAGTTCAAGAATAATGTCCTGGATACGATCATACGTCACATATAAACAAATCACGGTTTCTGATCGTATAGACGGTTTTCCCTAAGCTCCGGTAATGAGTGTCCAGAGTTGGTTCAAATCACTTAGATCATATAAATAGCATTGAAGAAATCGTCCGAAAATTGAATTGTGAAAATCAACATAGAAGGTAGAAAGGTTCTCGTATTGTGCGTACGTGTTATAAATGTCTTAAACAAATATAGAGACACTCTACTCATCTCTGTTTGTTTCGAAAAAACGCGGGCTTTATTGACCTTCCATATTGATTTTTCATTACTAAACACGATTCAGTTTCCAGACGGTTTTCCCTAGTGAGTGTCGAGAACTATTTATATGATAGTGGTTCAGATATGTTTGTACGACTGTGGCTTAAGATCTATTTTGTATCCTGTTTATAACTCGATATTATTTATTATCTCTGTTGTAATTTAATAATTTAAACACATTAAGAGAATTATTCTGTTATTTTATTACAAATTTTCGAAAATATAAAACATGTCAATGAAACATCTGGGCAAAGTAATGTATTATACTGCATTAAAAAATAATACATTTATAATACTTAACCTCAAATAAATTTTGTTGTACCTTTATAATTTTACATATACATCTGTATTTATTGTCCTCGTACGGGAAAAGATTTCATTTAAAAATTGTTTTATATTATAATACTAATGATCGTATATGTAAATTTTTAGAAATTATATTACATACCAAAAACTACACGATGGACAAAAGGAATTGGTGCAGAATTACCAGCAGAATATAAAAAGTTTTGGAACGAATGGAAAGTGCAAGCACCATCTGCTGTTCACTATATAGAGCAAAAAGGCAGATATGTAAAAAATGAAGAAACAGGAGAAATGTAAATAATTAGTAATATATTTTCAAATGTTCTTATATGATACTTAAAAATTTAATATTGAAATATTAGTTCAATTATCAGTAATCACATTTTTCTTGGTAATAATGTTTAATATCTTCAATATTATTAAATGACATTTACTTTTAGATATCCAGTTCAAAATATACCATTACCCTTATTATATCCTAAGGAATTTCATGAAGGAATATGGGGTGGTGAAGCTATCATACAAGGTTTTACAAAGAAGCACAAATATGCTCGCAGAGCCCCTCATTTTTGGTTTCCTACTCTTAAAAAGTCTGTAGTTTATAGTGAAGTTCTAGATAAATACATAAGTGTTGTTATTACCAATAGGACTATTGATTTAATAAATGAACATTATGGTTTTGATCACTATTTATTAAAGGTACATAGATAAGTTATAAAATACTTTTAAACATTGTAAATATTATCTTTTATCATTTAATGCTTCTACTAATTATTTATAGACTCCTGCCTGTGATTTAAAGTCTGAGCTTGCGCTAAAAATAAAACGTCAGATACTTTTATCATTGTTTGATAAAACATTATATCCAGATGATCCTGTTAAAAAAGAAGAAATTTATAATAAATATAAAGAATATTTAACAGCTGTAAGTTCCTTTAGTATAATTTTAATATTTTTTAACTTTGGGATTAATTATTCTAATTATCATATGATTAATATAATTATATTAATATATATTCCCAGTATACACGAGATGAAATTGAATGGTACGGCTTAACATATAAAGAAGCTTGTCAGAAACTCATAAAACAAAAAGAAGAAAAAAGCGAAGTGAAACCTTTAAAGCTTCAATACAGGTCTGAGTTAATTGCCAAGCTTAAAGAAGAAGAAAGTCGGATAGCTCAAGAAACTGTAGAAAAGTATGTTTATAATAAATTACGTTTTTTTTATTTTTTGTGCTTGCAAGAGGATATAATGACATATTATTTTTACAGACCTTCAATATGGAAGCTACTACCCTGGAATCCTTTCACTTCTTCAAAATCGAATTAATAAGTATATTATATTGTTGTACATTATAAATAAAAAATATGAGGTAGTTAATTCACAGTGGAGTTTGATTTTCATTTTTATATGGTAATCTCAATGTAGAAAACTGAATAATGGGAAATAATAAATTTCTTATATTTCACAAGCGAATATTAAACAACTAGCACAACGGTAAATTATAAGATGACTTCTAGACATAATTAACTAAAAATTGTTTATTTCTAAGAAATAAGTAACTACGATATTGAACACTCCAAATCACCATCCTTTGGTAAACAATTTAATAGCGAGGCTATGGCTCTTGTAATGTATGTCATTGTTCCAAAACTACCACTTGGAGCACTATCATAAAAATGTTGACAAACATATGCTGCTCCACCACAAAGAAGATTTCCCATTGCGGTTGTTTCACGTTGCTCTTTTGGTTTAGCACAGCACAGAGTAGCATCACCATCAATTTTCATCTAATTATTTTAAATGAATTCAGTATATATAATATATATGTATATTATATACTTGATAGATATTATATTGTATTATATATTAATACTAATACCTGATCATCTAAAAAGATGGCATTAGCCTTATGAACTAACTGTTCAACAGCAATAAGTCCTCCCAAAGATGTTGCCACATTATATTCAGTTACTAAAGTTAATACCATTAAAGCTTCGACTACTAACTGACGATATTCTGGTTGTGGTATAGTATTTAATACAGTTTCTACTGCTAGTGCAAATTTTAACTCCCCTTGTGTCATCTCCTGTGTAAGATTTTGAGGTAGAATTCTACCTTCGATTGCCAAACCTTGGCACTGTAACAGTTGAAATGTTAACAAATGATAAATTTTAAATACAGGAAAATCACAAGTTTTAACGGACGAACTTCAGGATCATGCAAAATTGTTTAAAGTAAAGAAAAAATTGTATATGTATTATTTTCAAGAAAGAATAATATTATTATTATTATTATTATAAGTTAAGAAGCATACATAGGTTTAGTTCTAATGTAACACAGTTTTTGGAATTACTTTAATGAAAAATTATTTCTATGCATTAAGGCCAGAGATATATTAAAAGTACATACATAATAATAGATTGATCGATATTATGCATATAGTAAAATGGTCTATTTCAAGAATTTGTTGAATTAATTGTGTTTTATAATTCAATAAAATTTACCTTAAATAAAAATATTTCCTTTACATTGAAAGTCTACAACTGTTGGTTTTTACCTTGAACCTTTTTCTAAATTTGCTTTTCATATTCTTATGTTTTGAACATTATGTTTTGAAAAAAACAATAATGAACATATATTTATACTAACGGTTTTTTTTCTTTTTTTTCTAATTTTTATCGCTTCTGTGTTTCCAAAGCTTGTCCGTTAATACCTGAAATACTTTGCACGCGTGTATACTCACTCGTTCGAGCACTTGCCATACTCGAGGATAAAAATCTCGCGGCACTCTGTTTAATGCACCGTCCAACCTTCGTCGTCGTAACCATTGACCTTGTCTGTCTGGTTCTACTTCGTTACCATCAGTTTGATCAGAACTTAAGAAGCCTCCAATTTGTGATTTCTAAAATAAGGTATTAGCATTACAACAGAAGTATTAAAATCCAATAATCATGTGTATCAATATACTTTAATGACTATTGATACCTTGCTAACTTTACTAGATTTGCAACTGATAACAGAAAAATTTCCCCGACCAACTAAAATCAGAAAAAATTATTTTTACATGAAAATAAAATTCATGTCTTATTTCATTAACATGTTAAACATACCACTGCTAATAGCAAATTCCTTCCCGCTTATAATATGGTGTAAAAGATTTTTCATTTCGAATGGCGATAAGTTAAGCAAATGCTCGGATGCTTCTTCTCCTGTACATATTAGAGTTCTTGATAATTCAGTAGCCATTACTTGAATAATTAAACCTACTCTAAGTCTGAGCATCTCAAGAAACAATTGCGGTTCCGTTCTAATGAACATTGCTAAATAAACAAGTAATTCTTGCGTTAGCATAGCAGTAGATTCATCATCTCCATACGCTTGATGAATTAAAGCTCGTAATTCATTTTCTGGCAATGGTGCGACAATAGTGTGCTCGTTAGTTGGTGGCATTCCAACTGTAACTTGTTTCTGACGAACTAATAAATCAGTGACTGCTTTGGCTAAATCTTCTACTCGTTTTCCTAACATGCCAGCTGTGTGGCGTACAATACCCCACATTTTTTGTTGACAAGCCTTTTCGTAGAGATCTTTCAGTAAATCTTTGATCAAAACTGGATGACCTTCTTCTACCATACCAGTATTGAAATACAGACCTTGAGAATCAACCTAAGTATTTAAATTGAAAATTTTTATTAAATCGATAGAAAATATTTTTCAAAAATGTTAGAAACAACTTTAATTCTTCAATGACGAATAATCACATATGCATAATAACACTTGTTTTTGAAACTAACTGTCTATTTGTTAATAAAATTGCTCTGTTGCTAGAGGATTAATCATGTATTATATAGAAAAAGACATTATTTTCCCTATTTTTAATTATCATATTATTTTTCTGTTACACTTTATAACAAAAATTCAAAATTTTTAATGTTTACCAATATGTAACCTATCAATAAAATTTTGAATAACGAATTTTATAGTATTAAATGAAATTAAATTTAAATTCATCATATAGAAATGTTTTCTTGCTTGTACTTACAAGATATTGTAAAATATCTCCTTGTTCTTCTAAACTTTCAGTTTCTCGAAGCATGGTTAACAATTCCTCGACTTCTGTATCTGCGTACTGAGTTTCACCTATACCTCTGTGTCTATGTAACTTTGGAGAATTCGTCCAAGATAATAATTCATCTGTAGGGGACGGTGTTCGATCCATAGGAGCCGACTGCGTAGAATTAGGAGTTAACGTTGTATCTGTCACTTCAATAAATGGATTTGTATTTAGAACAGCAGAAGGTCTTCTATCTTCTCCTGCCACCCCAAGAATTTCAGCTACAAATTATATACTTACATTTTTTCACTTTTCTCAAAAATTATTTTCAACTCATTCAATTATTTGGTTATTAAATTCATTTAAAATTATATGTGTTTAAAAACAAAATAGACATGTTCAATTTTTGATATTAATTATAATTTATGTTCATAAACAGAATGGACGTGTTAAAATATTGATTTTCACTATAATTTGGAAATTATTTATCAAATATTAGTATGTACACTTACATTCTTGTAGGATGGTAGGAACCATAGTATATAGGATCACATTATACAAACGTTTAAATATCCACTTTAAATCGCACACAATCAAAATGTTAAGAATTTAAGTAATTTGTGTATAATTAATATACGAAATAAATGTAACTTACGTTCTACAGCAATTGATCTTGTTTTCTTTATAGCACCTTTAACTGACATTCTGCGTCTTAAATTTTTTCCAGTTTTAGTTATCGGTCTATTCAGGAGGCCTGTACGATGTGGGAATGCGCGCATCAGATGTTCTTCTAAATATTGTTGGACCTTATCAAATATGTATAAATATATATAAAATATGAAATTATGTATATTAATTTGCAACAAAAATATTTGTTTACCTGAGGATTCAATTTATCTGGCCTACCATCTTCAGAACTTCCTAAGAAGCTTAGATTTGTAATGCAAGAGGTACTTAGAAACTCATTTAAGTTCCCTAATGAAACTCTTGTACCATTGATATAACCACTTTTCAATTTCTTCATAGTAGTTATCATTGCCAATGGTATCTTTCCTTGGTCTGAAATAATAATTGTGCTATATAAAATGAAAAGATTGTTTTTATTGTTATCTAAGAACAAAGAAGGCAACATTTTCTATATTACTTGTAGGATGTATCACTATTGAGAGAATTCTATCCTATTTTTAGCACACATCTTAAATAAATTTTTGTCCTGAATGATGATCTAAAGCTGCCTATGGCATACCTAGATGATTATGAGTAGCAACAAGTGTTATAGTTGGTCTGCCGAGCATTTGCTTCCAGTTGATGGTGAGGAAGGCCAAGTTGGTTGTAAAAGTGTTGGCAAGGAGGGCTGCATCATTTGTCGTGTAGTACTCCTCCGCATCAAAGTTCTAAGACATGCAACAAACGTGCACACCACCGCACATATAAGCTGTTATCTTCTTAGAATGTTAGATTTTATATTGAAAAGAAAATGGCCTTTCCTCAATTCCTCTTTCTTTTTTGTTTAACTATTTTATAACATTAATTGATTTCGCTTATGATGAAGACAATGACATTTAAATATCATATAGTAGAAATTAATAATTAGCAAAATATTAACGATGGCTAATAAAATTGCATTAAAACTTTCCATAACCACGAAAGCAAAACTAATAACAAAAACAAATGCACGCATGCAGGCAGACATGTTAGATATTTTTTGGATAATGTACTTGCATAATTTCAATAAGAAATTAAACTCCAAAAAGGAACTGCTTTGTTTAAAAGCTATATATTTTATCTCTGTTACTTTTAAGCTTTGAAATTTTATTATCACAACTTTCCATGTATTAGATAATAAAAAGTAACACAGATGAAAATTATAGTTTTTAAATATTAAGTTACTATACCTAGATGAATGTTCTTGAGGGGCATGACCACAAGAGGCCGGCCTAACATGTTCTGCCAGCTAGACTTCAAGAAATTAATTTCGCCTTTGAATATGTCAATCATGAGTTCATAGTCCGATGCGATGTAGAAGCGGGTCATGTCTGTCAACTAATGTTTGATGCAAGAACAAGAGGCAACATAAGAAAAGAAATAAAAGTATAGAAAGCAGACAGTTCGATGAGCATCAGCATCCTTACCTGTGGAGTGAATGCAAATATTTTATCATTCAAAGAATATAATTTACTGGTGCTTAAAATTCCTACGTCTCTTGATTTACGTCCAGATAATCCTAATTTTTTATTTCGACCTGAAAGTAATTATTTTAGATTAACAAAAGCGATTTAAATACACAACAAATTATTTAATAAATATATTTCGTATATACCTAAATATGTATACAAATGACTAAGGACTTTTGCGGGTTGCACTTCAATTGGAGCAACCTCTGCAATTGTTTGTACATGAATATCATGTTGAGCTATTTTTTCTCTAATTTCAGCATCTTCTGCTAAAATAACAACTTGTACTACAACATCCGGCTTTTTCTCGCTACACAAACGTCTATTTAACGGATCCAATTCACCCACAGCAAGAAAACCCTATTAATTGAAAATATAAATTAAAAAAGAAAATAGTTTTAACTTCTCTGTATTTAATTTTTCTATAGTTATACACCTACTTCTTGTAATAACTTTCCTAATATGTAAAGAGATTGAGCCCACATAAATGGGCATCTGCCTAATGCAACACGCTTCTGGCTACCTGGTTCAGCATATTCTGCCGATACATTTGCAGTTTCTACAGAATACAATTCAGGTACTAACTTTATTCCATCTTCTGCTTTGATCATAATTTGTTCTAATTGTTTTGTATAATCTGCTACTGCCTCTTTATTGCCTTGGAAACAATAATCCATGATTAAGTAACAAAAGAATAAAGGCCATTCGCATTCTATATTTTCAAACATACGTAATTCCCATGGTTCATAATAGAGCCTATTAAAAGCATAGTAAATTGGTTAGAAAATGCTAACAATATGCATAGAATTAATTTTTCTTTAATATACTTTACCTATTAGGATCCTCTTTTGGCGTTTTATATCCATCTCTCAAAAATCTCTTACATCCATAATGACCCTGTAGCTTCTTAGTAATAGCATCTCTTGTTAATTGAATTAAATTAGGTTCATCTACTGCGAATGCTGGAAAGCTTATAACGGATAATAAACCACTGTCTAATTCTTTCGAATTGGATTCACGTGGTAACATAGACTGTAGAACAGCTTGACATTTCTGTGCTTCATCTGCTAATACATGAATTACCGAAGTAGGTCCACCTCTTGCACCAAATAAGTCCAATTCATTCATTGCTTCCATCGCAGCTTTTGCCATTCCAATACTGCTAGCATTTAGTTCTGGCAACCCATGATTTGTTTTATCTCCTCTCTCCCAAATTCCATAATCAGGAGTACAATAAGCTGATTCAATATAGAATACTAAATTTTGAATGAATGCAACCTAAAGTTAAATTATATATATTTATAATTACTATGCCAAAAATTATTTCATATATAATGCATATTAGTTACAATATATGTTACAACATATGTACCTCGTCCAAGTTGAAAACAATTTGTAAACCAGATGCAGTCATTTGGGCCAGAATTAATAAATAAAGAGATATGGCATCTATTTGAAGATGACCCCATTCTGTATCACCCACAACAGTTTGTTCGTTAACAGAACTATATTTAGCATGTAAAGCATCATATGGATTTTGAGTGGACTTAAATCGTTCAACTTTTTCTTTCTGTTGCATCATTGCCATCAGTAAACCTCTCATTAATTTTACGCAGCTTTGTTCCAGTTCATATGTTTTAGCTCTATCTTCATCCGCATCAGCTATCTTTTTATATGCCATTGAAAGACCCCAAACAGCGAGTATACAGTATACATTGTCACGAACCCATGCATGGTCATTTTCTGGACTAGCAGGGAAAAGCCCTGTGACAACATTCTGATGTTTCATAATAATTTTATGTACAATCCGTTGGTAATAGTCCAAGCGGACACCAGAATTACTACGACTACGCATTTGGAATATGTGTGTCGAAATTTTGAGAATATTATTGAATCTACTTTCTTAAAAAAAAAACGCTTTAAACTCTTATAATTTTATAGTATGCTTATTATCTCTCATTGCATTTTGAGGTTGGATTTAAATTATTTCTCTAAAACACCTTTACAATAATTTCTTAATATCCTTGTTTGATTAATAAAAAATATATATAAAGATATGTAAGTAAATTGTCACACAGAAACTATAAAAATTCATTACATGTACGTTTCATAACATCTGTACAAATTGTAAAACTTCACATGTGAACATTTTACATAGCTACAATGTGAAACGAATGTCAAACACAGCGGACCTCTATATTTTACAACATCATTAAATAACTACAAAGTATGTGTTCAATATATGTACAATATATGTATATATGTATGTATCATGGACATAGGAATATAATGACCGAACAATAAGGGAGGGGGTGAAGTTATTTCCGGGAAGCGGGCAATGTGATACTTTGAAACTCGCATTGGTGATTGGTCACGCAAATGCAATATTATTTTCATCGAGTAATATACCAGGAATTTTCTCTCTGGTATAATTGGTTAACTGGTTTACTTTCTTCTTCTAATATAAATCACTAAGTTGGTGACCATTGACCAATGCGGTTCCAAAACACCACGTGACCATGTGGTAGTAAGATAATATACCCCGAGAGCCGAAAAGCGGCATTTAACAAAAACAGTTTCACGAAAATGACAACCCTTTCTGTTTAAATTATAAATATTACTATATTAATGTACGAGCAATAGATTATCTGAATCTGCCCAAATTTGAATCTGTATAAATTTTGAAATAAATTACCCGAATCTGTCTAAATTTTCTTATCATAAACAATTACTCAATAACAATCGAACGAATTTTTTCATTAATCGAAACCTATGATATATTTCGAAAATGGATGCAAATTACATTAATTTAGTTAATTAGTTGCTTAAATTTCTGTAATATGTAATTGGTCATAAGGTGCACTATGTCAATCACTATGAAAAATTAAACTTCTTCTTTATAAATACTACCTACTTGTTAAGAATGAGTTTCACAAATGCTAGAATATCAATCGCGTTATAATAGCTATATTTATTATCGATATACAGGATGCGGTCGAATAACATATACAAACGGGCGTGAGGTGATTCCTTATGAAAAAACGAGAAGAAGATGTAAAATAAAATCCTTTTTGTCCGAGGCTTTGTTTTAGAGAAAATTGTATTTGAAAATTTGTCAAGTGTACTTGAACATCACTAATTATCGACTAGGTATGAATAAACAATCAACAGGAAATTATTCTATATACAAACTTCAAATACTTCTTTTATGAATCTGTTGAAATCTGTTAAAATACGTATAAATTTGACATAGTAACAAAATAATTTTTACATAACTTCATATTCAATGAGTTGATTGTTAGTGTAAATTAATTTATTTATAACATAAATGAGAATAATAAAAAAAGGTATTTATATATTAAAATTTACTATACATATTACAATTTACTATTCTTATTTAGATTAGTTTTTGTTTCTAAATTTCAATTACATAAATAACTGTTTATATTTTCTTAATTGTTTTATTTCCTTAGTTATGAATTATTTACGCTTAACCTTAGGTATTTTTCTGTTTCTATTTCTATTTTTTACATTTGTAATTTCATAAAAATTACTACCAACTTTCTTCCTTTTACTAGCTCTTTCTATGGCTCGTCGTTGTTTGCTTGTTAACTTTTTTTCTTTTTCTATTAGTGATTCCATCTTAGAAGATGCTGAAGAAACTTTAAATACGCCACTACTTGATGTAGTATTTGTATTTAACATTTCAGTATCACTAGAATCATATTCCTTTTCTACCTCATCATACACACTTTGCAATAAAGTATCTTTTTCTAATGGCAAATGTATTTCATCATCAGAATTTTCTTCATTTAATTCTTTTTCATTTCCATTTTTTAAATTTTGATTGGATTCAACAATTTCTTCATTTCCTACTGATGTTTCTCCAGGTTGTATATTTTCATCATTTTGAGTTTCATTGATGTTGTCATTATTCAAATCAGACACAACTGAATCAGTTTCTTCTGTCAGATCGTTTTCATTAGATGCATTGGGTTCAATGTATAGGTCATTTTTGACATCATCACCTGAATATGGTAAACCAACCCTAATTTTTCGAAAATCTTGTATTACAGATAACTGAAGTTTCGGTAGAAGATCTTTATTTGACGTATCCTCAGTTTTATCCATGTCAACATTCTCTTTTTCAGAATTGTTATTTTCAACAAGAATTTCATCTGTTGTCTTTGTCGATGGTTCTTCAAAACCGGGAGGCGGAACATAAAATGGTAATTTACCACGTTGCCAGTCGTTCAAAACCATTCGTGAGACGATAGTGATATCTGGTTCACCTTTCTTTAATAATTTGCCACTTCTACGTGCAAACTTTTCCAGAAAATCAATGTGATCATCCCATTTCATAATTTTATACGTCTTACGTATATAGTCTTCCTTTACTCGTAATAATACTTCTGAAATGTAATCCTCAGGATTTTGAACATGTTCTACTCTTACTACGCCTTTCAATACTTTTTCTGTGTCAGTTTCTGCTGATGGATAAACTACGCCCGGACAATCTATCAAGTAAATACGTCGCATCAAAGTAATATATTGCCATACTTTTGTCTCTCCTGCTATTGGTGCAACACTACATACTTTCTTTGATCTTAAGGTGTTTATAATTGAACTTTTACCTGTATTAGGATACCCTATAAAACCTACACTGATTTGTTTCTTATCAATATGTAGTTTTGCAAACTGGCGTAACAAATTAATCAAAGAACCTTTACCAAATGGATGCGTCATAGAAGCATGAAAGGCCACTGTTGGATATTCTGCACTTAATATCGCAACCCATCTTTGTGTTACCCAAGTTGGAACAAGATCTACTTTGTTTAAAATAAACATTAAATGCTTATGAGGTTTCTCTGTTCTGAGATATTTTTCTATTGGTGGTGATCTAGTTCCTAAAGGATCCCTGGCATCCAATACTTGTAAAATAACATCAGAAGAATCTATAACTTTGTACAATTCATTCCAAATTCTCTTGCTTTGTCCTGCAGACATAACCCAGTCTCTTTGAGCTTCTTTAATACCTGTATCTGGACGTACAAGATCAACATCCTTAGAATCCTTTTCCAAATTGTACGTTTCTTGCTTTTCTTCTGCTAATTTTTGTAGTTCATCATATGATGATAGTGATAAATTTGGTCTTTTTCGTACTTTCTTTGGGCCAAAAACGCTTTCAAAACTTTCTGTATCTAATAAATGCACTCTTGCATTTGCAGCCTTCTGTTGAAGTAATGTTATCGGCAATTGCGTAGACTTCATAATTACATTGTAAGGATCTTTCATTGCTTTCCCTAATTCAGTTTGAAATTTTTGTAAAGCATTTTGAGAAATAACTCTCGAATTGCCAAACCATCTCTGCGAAGGTTCTACACGAGACATAGTACCAGATGGATTCCATCCTTGGAATGGAGCTGGACTAATGATATGTCCTTTACGATCACGCTTTGGTTTCTGATTACGGTACATTTGTAACCTTTTAATTGTTGCTTTTGTTCGAACCTTCGCTACACCTTTTAATCCTTCTGTAGGTCGTTCAGGATTCATGCTGTGCCCAGAACGTTTAAATCCCTCTTTTCGAGGAGCTTTGTTTATTACATGTGACTTCGCCATTTTGCCTAAAAAAAAAAAAGTATTCTCACAATTTGGCTTCTTAATTTATTTCATTAGTTGCATCAATTTTAATATTTCATTTTCTTGCTTTACTGTGACGAATTATAATCAACTTTCTCAAATATCTAATTTCTTCGTAATCAATTAGTGATATTATAAATTACATTAATCAATTTAAATATGAATTTGAAGATGTAATCCGGAAGCTATCCCCAACCAAAAGGCAGAAGTTATAATAAATAAGATAAAATAAAGAACGAGTTTAAAAATCATATTTACCCTTCTTCTTTCTACAATTACTATAAAAATCTTTGTTATGCTTTTGTTATAAAAATATATGAAGTTTCATATATTTGGACATAAATAACTGAGGTTAAGTTAATATGTGCACGTGCACGATCATATAATGTTATATGCAGGTTTACACTAGGTTTGGAAACATCAATGGAAGGGGTAAGACTCCTAGCTGTCAGAAAAACAGCGACAAGAAATGGTGCATTGAGTTTTAAGAGGTCATTGTAAAGAGGTGGTTACGATCTTCAAATCCATGACTTTGCACGTAAAAATATTTTTTCAATGCCAGTAGAGCGCCTTCAGACTATCAATATACTGTCAATATTTCAGGGTTCTCAACTAAAAGTATCAATATGTATTGTCAATACAATATTGTCAATATTTATTTATTTATTGAGAACCTTGAAATACCGACAATATTATTAATTGTCTGAGAGCACCCGTAGGGACGTTTGAACTTCTAAAATTTTAAGAAAGAAAATCCATTTTCACTTTCCTATCCGCAACGTAATGTAAAATTATCTGAGAAAAAAATGAACTCAGGATTGTAAAAATTGAAACTTCATGCTTTGAAATGAGCCCAGTTGAATTACGGGACAATTTTTTTTCACGAAGTTTCAAGCTCAAATATCGACAATTTTTCATTAAAAATTGAGCGATTCTTTAATTTTTCACACCAGTGCATACATATTGGTATTGTAATTAGTATATAACATTTATTACTGCTCTCTTAATTAACACTTTTACATTATACATAGAACATACTGCTTGAATATATTTATTCCACAAATTTCTACAATATCTAGTAAATGGATTGAACAGCCTTTTGTAAAAAAATCTTTGAAAATATTAGCATGGACAATAAATTATTATTATAGAAGGAAGAGTTATTTTAATTAAAAACAATTGTACCTATTGGAAATATATTGTATATTTAAGGATAATTGTAAGTTTGAAATTACAGACATTTACTCATATAACTATTCACAAAATTTGTTATATTTGTTTTTATATATTTAGTAAACAAGATTCCTTAGGGAGATACTGATATATTATGGAAGAAGTATGATATATATTTATACATAAGTATTTTAATCATAAACATAATTACTTAGAGATTTAATATTTATGATACACCCATAAAGGTTCATCGCACATAGTATAAATAAAGCAATATTATAATTATACTGCAGGACCAATGGTCTGTGGCAGGTTACAGAGATATCCTTGCTGACACTTTAAATAAACCATTCATCATCAGGGCATGCATCCTCATCTGATATCTTAAAGTACTAATGACACAGTATGTGCTACTCACAATGCATGAACAAGTCATATGTATAGAACTTCACAAGCTGGTATGGACTATTGTATCTTTATTGTTTTTATTATTAAGCTAATTTGTACAAATTACTCGTATCAGTTTTGTATTCAATCATATAATACATTTTACATCTTTTCTCAACAGCAGAAATTGCATAAATAATGCAAGTATTTCTATCTTTTCAGAACAGGGTCAAGTAGAACAATTTATTTAACGCAAATCATTGAAATATATTTCTTTATCTTCTACAATGATATTTTATTAAACTTTTCTAATTCATTATCAAATTGTACAGATGTTTATATTATTCATAAAACGATATATTATTATAATATATTTCAATTTCCATCTTTATAATATTAAGCAATGTTGTTATATACCTTCCTCATACTTTCTTGACTAGATAATGTAAATCTTATTGAATATAACTGCTTAGGATATTTTAAGTATGTATATACAGCATGTACCACTTTAATTAATATAACACATAAATATCACTGAAAGATTTTTTACTCAATTTTAGAAAATAACTTTAAATGTTTTCGGAAAATTCATATGCCAGAAATCAGTTAGAGAGTAAACTCAACTTAAAGTGAGCTATGTACCTAATGATTGTATCATTAATAATTTTAATGATATTTATGTGCATTGATTAAAACAAGATCTGTATATATAAAATTTTGATTAATACATTTGTCGATTACTACATGTATTCTACATTGTCACATTAATACTTTCATAATCTTATTATATAAAATTCAAATTATCATCAAATTTTATTAAATGAAAATTATCACCAAAAAGATAAATATATATTTATAGTATTTTCAATATTTGTGCTATATATAATTTTCACTTCTAAATTACAAATTATTATTACAAAAATTATTGTTATACGAAATTATTATTTGAATATATTGCATATTATGGTCATAAAATGAACATATGTTTTTAAATAGTAAATAATTTTATATAAATTTTATATATTAAATTTACTTAGAAGTCAGTGCATTTGTATTTTAATAAATAAAATTTATTTTACAAATAAAGTCTTACAAATGGAAAACATGTAAAATACTATTAATTTTGCTTATAATTTATATATTAAGCTTATTATATTACTTATGTGTTATCTACTGTTATTGTATGTAAGTTAGCATTTATCGATGCTGTATACTGTTTATAGCCTTCTTTTTAAACTAAAAAGAATTATATGAGTTTATTTTATAATTTAGAAACACAAATATTTTTCTACTATAATAATATTTAGGGATTAAACCACCAGTTATATAATACTTATGCATTACACGCATTATATATATACATGTATCTTACTCTAAATTAAATGTTATAAAATAAAATCTTCATAATTTTTCAATTTGAATTATTATATGGTTAAAATGGATTTATATCACAGTAAATCTTACATGCAGTTGGATATAATTATTTTAGTAACTGCATATAGAATTGAAGATATTAGACATTATTTTTAAAAATTTTCAAACAGGTTTTCTCATTATTATGTTGTATACTTAGAGTTTTGCTTCCTAATATTTTATACAACATTTAAAAACATTTTGAAAAAATTGTATGTAGATTTATAGAAATGAAAATGAGTCATCAAATTTTGCAAAACAAAAGGTGGAACAAATAGTGTATTTACATTCAAACTTCCACATACTTTGACCGGATATAATTTATAAATATTACTATTTTGAGTAACTCATAGTTGGTTAATTTTTGTTAATATGGGTTTTATATCAGAAGTTATTATATAAGACAGATACCATATAAAAAAATATGAAAATTTCATTCTAGTGCATAAATGTAATGATACCCTACATTTCTTATAATTTTAAGGATATGAATCTACATTCATACATAAGTTTCATGGATTACTTAGTAATCAATCAAAGAGATAATTTCAATTATTTGATTAATCATTTTTCAACAAATTTTGAATTTTTATACTTATAATCAGAATTTTATGGAGCTATTATTATTGGATTGCTTTATCAAGATTTTTATCTTTATCTCAAACTTTATTTTATTATTAGTGTTAATAAAAGAGGACATAATTATATATAATATGAATAAAATTGTATTTCAATTAAGGGAATTTAGCAATTCATTGACAAGAATTTTATTGAAATCTAATTGAAAATATAAATATTAAAATTGTTACTGATAGATGATTTATTAAGCAATATAGATTATTTTTCTATGATTATTTTCTTCATTACATAAAATCTGATAAGGAAGAATATTTTATTTCGAACAAATGATAATGTATAAACTATGTACCATAATTACTTATCCGAGAGATATTGTAACTGATTGTAACTCTTCTGAGTACTGAATTGAATGTTTAAATTAAAATTTTCCTAAACTACACTCTACAAACATAATATTATATTTATTACTATTTTGCATATTATATAAGACATTAATTGACTAAGATATTTAAATTATTACTTTGGCTATCTATTATATAGTATTAGATAAGACAGATAAAGTATGTTTGTTCCAAACACGCGTATCATCCACACTATATATATATATATATATGTATATGTATGTATCTATAGCACGTAAAAGATTATTAATATTTCAAATTCTAAGATATGAAATCATATTATTTTTCTAAAATACACAAGAATTTCTGAAAGTGTACATAAACATTTCTGTAAGTATATGATACTATTTGAAAGGAATCTTTTAATACTTTTTTATATTGTCACCGGTGGTTTGTACTCTTTATTAACTACATAAAATTTATGTTTTGTTCCGAATAAACCCCATATAACGGCAACATTTTCAATAATCAAATTAAAAGGAATTGTTGATAATGCCCCACATATACACAGTATAAATCGAGCAATACCAAATCGGTATAAAGAAAATGATTTAACTACACCAAAAACATACATATAAATATTTACCGCACCAATAAAAGCACATAGAAAATCTATAAATGGTGGGCAAGTAATGGGATAAATTCCAGCTAATACAATATTCGAAGTAGAAAGCGGCATTGTTACCCATGAGTAACAAGATATGCCTAGAAGCAGCTTTTTATTTAATGGAATAGCTTTGGAATGTACAACAAGTAATATACCTTGTAACCATC
Source organism: Bombus difficillimus (assembly GCA_014737525.1). NCBI lineage: Eukaryota > Metazoa > Arthropoda > Insecta > Hymenoptera > Apidae > Bombus > Bombus difficillimus. Next base: position 395,818 of record JACXIT010000235.1, on the reverse strand, counting down.
TTTTTCTTTGTTGTACAAAGTCCCATAATGTAAATGGTGACTTTTCCCACATTTCGCCATCCACAAAATTAAATGTATACCCTTGGGTAAACGCTTTCATTGCAAAAAAACAATCTTCTGCAACGGATCCATCTAGTCCATTGTTGAAGGAAACTTGTCTTTCTGCACCCATCTATAATAATAAAAATGTTTTTGTATGATATAATACAATTATAATCAAGGGCATGATTCATGTATAACATAATAAACAATTACTTGGGTAACAACATAAGAACCTTTCATACTAAAGAAAGGTTTATGAAACATTGTGAATTGTAATCGTAACTTTCCCATGTCATCTGCTACTCTAAAACTGTCCGCTAAGGTAGTAATCCAATTAACAACATCTTCATTTGCATATGTTATTAACCCTTGACCAAATTGATGTTTTCCATCCAGTACAAAATTCAATATCCCACGAACAGAATTTTCAGTCAGTAAAGTTTCTTCATCGAGATGTACAATCCAATCATTATCTGCTAACTCATTAACTGAATTTTCTAAGCAATATTGTAAAGCACGGGCTTTGAACAAAGCGCCGCTACTTGTACGATAGTTTGGTGGCACAACAACCTCTCTGATTCTTCTATGAGGGCTTAATCCAATTGGCTTATCACTAACTACTTCAATTTGAAAGTTTTCTAAACCAGTTTCTAGACATCTGTTTAAATTCCTTATTACATTTGCTCTCACTAATTGTGGATAATCTCCACGTGTTACTATTCTAATACAAATAAATGGTGCAAGTAATGGCGAACCTTTTAAAACAACTTTATCTGGGAATGCATTGTATATCATTAGTCCTACAAAGTTAAATAAAACTTGCGGAAAGGAAAGAAATGTAAGTGTTCGCAGGATATATAATATAAGTGCACCAAGAAATCCATATTCAATCCATGGATCAAATGTTTCCTTTTTATTATTATTCCAACTAAGTCCTCCGGTAATCAATTCAAATATGATTATAACAACAAGTAGTAAACAACAGTGTAAAATATGTTTTGTTACACTGTTCAACATTATTTCTGAAAAATAAAGATAAGAGTTTCTCAAAAATAAAGTTAAGAATTAGTAAATATACATTCTATATATATGTTATGTATGTTATTTATGTTCATAAATTATAACATACAACTTTTGTTTATGCATAATTAATAACAAAATTTCAAAATATGTAAACTCACTGTTTAAAACAATCAATTCTATTAGCGAATATAAATGAAAGATTTTATAGACTGAATAAAGTAAAATGTTATTTATAATACAATACTGTAATAAAAATCAAAATGACATGAAAAATGATCTTCTAATTGCTTTGAGTACTGCATATTCGCTGATAAAAAAAAATAGCAAGATGTTAAGTTCTATATAATCTTATCAAACTGTGCTTCACATGTATATAACTGATAAATCTTATATATAATCTATAATCTAGTGATAGTGGATTGAAAATATGAAATACTGTCCTCTAAAAAGTATTTAACATTTCATATTGTCCTACGCTTTCCACTATTTCTATATTTCTACTTGATATTTATATTTGTATATGATAAATTTATCACAATCTAAGGATATCAAAAGTATACAAGAGCGGTGTAAAGTTTCTATTCATAATACATTAATTATTGTTATTATTACATTATTATACGTTATTAATACGTTAATATTCGTAATAAAATTTAGATACAGATGGAATAATTTCAGTTTTAGGTTCGAATAAACAACAAAATTATTGCATAAATTTTCATAAAGATGCAATAATATTAATGTCTACTAATAATATTCAATTAATCTATTAAAATATTATTTTATTTATATACCTTTCTTTGTGTAGCCAAATATTATTGTGATATATCGTTAAAAAGAAAGATTTCTCGATTCATTGCCCACAATAACAAACAAATATAAATTATTAATAATAAAAAAAAAAAAACTAATTTATGTACCGGTATGAATAAAAAATATTTTCATAATTTCAACAACACACTACCATCGACTTTCGTTGACTCAAAGAATCACTTACATTCCAACATTCTTCAATGTTTTACAGGAAATGACTATCAATACGAGATAAGGAAATCAAATCAACCTATGAAATTGCGATAAATATTGAAATTTGACATTAAGGTAATACCAGTTCGACAATTATACCGACGCCAATTATACTTCTCTTTTTACTGGCTTTAACGTCTAATATAAACCTCTATGATTGGTTGATGTTACTTATGCGAACAAAATTAAATTCATAATTTTTATATCTTTCACCGTTAAGTGTTATTTATAGATATAACGTGCATTCGTATGTTACTCTTAACAATGTATGAATATAGCAATGGATTATTGGAAAATGTAAGTTCATGTTAATAATGAAATTGAAATAAATGTGAAAACAGATTAATATCAACCGTCAACCACGATCGTATACATAGGTTCAACACTCGTCCAATTTTTGGTGGTGGGGGATGTCATCATTTTGATGTATATTAATTCTCTTATTAGCCGTATGTCGCTATTAGAAAATTCCTCAATGCGCATGAGCGTACAGCGATCATTACGCCGCTCTGCGACGATATGCTTTACCTCTAAAAGTTGAACGATTGCTGAACCCGCATGCCGAACGCGAAAGCAGGCGATTGGCTGAAATTCAAAATGAGGAAGAGAGCTCTGAAAGATGAAACATGGCGAAACAAGCAACCAATGAAAAATTAGCAAATGAGCGAAGAAGTGACGACATGGTGATTGAGGGCATCCCATTGGTTGACACGTACGCACAGACAGTATGAAGAGGAGTAATCACGTGCAAAGATCATAGGAAAGAATAGAGGAAATTATTAGGTCATCCCATAAGTTCTTGCCGACTTTTATGTATACATTTCATTTGTCGATTTATAAACATACGGCGATAAGGGACCAATGCACTTGAGCTTAGCTGATCGAGAACAGGTTAGAGCAGATTTTCGTAGGTATAAGATCGTAGTATAGCGAACACAGTGACTTCTAACAGTAAAAAATCATGAGTGAAATGCGTATCCATTTTCGACATCTCACGTTATATGAATTTCGGAAAGGAAGTTCTGTAACAATTGCCACGAAAAACATATGTGCTGTTTACGGAGAAAATGCGTTTTCATCTCGCACCTGTAGGAAGTGGTTCCAACGTTTTAGAGCTGGGAATTTCTGTTTAGAAGACGAGGAACGCTCCGGGCGTCCTCCTCGGACAGACGAAGATAAAATTCGGGATCTTGT
>JACXIT010000235.1:378491-391787 GCA_014737525.1 Bombus difficillimus | reverse complement strand
TAATAGAAATCAGGGGATCGATCAGTTCGTGGCGTCGATTATTTAATCGTAACGGGAATTGACGTAACGACTCCCGTTGACGTGCTATCTTGCGATCGCGTCTCTCCGTGAACGGTCGAAACAGATGCAATGTTGAAACTATATATCTAAGGAATTAATAATAGTCAACACCAAATAGGATTAAGAAATATTTGAAGACTAGAAAATGTGATAAAGGATAGAAATAACATGGATTTTCAAATTATATTTTGGATAGTAATAAAATAAAGAAAAGGAAGTGAAGAGAGCTAGAGACAGTTGTAAGCCAAAAAAGAGCATAATTTTGGAACTGTAAATTGGAACTGAAGAGAGGAAAAAGGAATGAGAGAAAGAAAGAATGAAAATGAAAATGAAATGTAACTAAGAAATGACGTGAGCGAGGAATGTTTTTTGTTTAGGCAAAATAAAGGTAGATAACCTTTGATAAATATCTTACAAATATCCTTGTAAAACCAAGGAAAAAGATAAATTCAAATTTTCATGAAAAATGACCCTAATTTTTGGCTTTAGAGACCTAAAATTTAGTGACCGAGAAGACATGTACAAATAAAAAATTTTGCAGTCCGGATACTCTACCTTATCAGAAGATCAAGAGATGAAAAATAATCGCAAGTAATGCTTTTATCTTAGTAAGATAACCTCATTCACTTTGTCGTAAAGAATACAGTGCATTAAGAGGTTTCGTGTCTTTATATGTCAATATAAACATGTTTATATAATGTTTAGACAATAATATAATAAGCTATTTTGTTCCTAAAAACATATAAAGACTGGAAACATTGTGGTGCCTATTCGCTTAACAGTGTTATCAATCTGTTATCAGTGATAAGCATCTGCTGTCTTTTTTTTTTCTTCTTTTTATTTCCTACTATATATATACCTATATCTTTTTCGTAGCTCTTGAAAGTACATGCGTCCACTATTGTACCATCTGCTACCTGAGTAGAAATTGTAAGATAAGGTTTACCTTACCGAAGGCACTTATCAGCAGAGAGATCTGTGCCAAGTGGCAACTGTGTAGTCAATGAATATATATTAATTTTGATTTTCTCTGTACACTAAGAACTTTAGCATTTTAAATATGTTTAGTTGCAAGATAATTGTTAATGTTCTATTTTTGTTTTTTATCGCTAAAACAAATAGGTGAGTAAAAAGTGTTATTTGCTACAATATATATGTATTTCTGTTGTGTGATATATATAAAGTGATACAATGAAAAGATTATTTTCAACTTTCTTTCGTAACATAACACATCCTCTGTGTGTGTGTGTATGAGAGAGAGAGAGAGAGAGAGAGAGAGAGAGAATATTCTTTATATATAAAACATGGTTTTCGCAGTGATGAGAACTATTCGAAGGCCACAACAAACTCAAGTAACTTCGATGTTTTAATTTTTACGCAACATTGGCCTCAAACTGTTTGTTATTTGTGGAAGGAAAACGAAGCATCGCACACGTGTTCATTACCGACAATACTTGATGAGTGGACAATTCATGGCATTTGGCCTTCTCAATACAATAAAATCGGTCCACAGTTTTGTAATAAATCATTGCCTTTTGACCGTTTAGCTATAGAATCAATAGAAAGTGAACTACAAGAAAAATGGATAGATATAGAATATGGAAAAACATCTTACTCCCTTTGGGAGCATGAATGGGACAAACACGGTACTTGCGCGGCGATCCTGAAACCTCTAAATAACCAGTTAAAGTATTTCAAGGAAGGTCTGAATTTATTAACAACGTATGATATGAAAAATGTATTAAGAACAAGCAACATCGTACCTGGACAAACATATAGCACGACCGATATTTTGATTGCTATTCAACGAATATTAGGTAAACGAGGCACATTAATCTGCAGAAAAAACGAAGTAAGAATTTATTTATACATCATAGAATATCGATATTTGATACTTAAACTTATTAGTATAAAAATTATTTTAGGACACTGGAGAATCATACATATTTGAAATACGAATATGTTTTGACAAGGAATTACAATTAATTAACTGTGATGGAACTTATGAATATCCTACGAACTGTGATCATCCTGGATATGTAACGTATCCCGATAAAGTTCCACAAGGACACAATGTGGCACAAGTATAATTATAATATAAATTAAATTTGTAAGATAATGTGTTACAAATCTGTGTATTCTAAATTCTTTATTTAATATTCTTACAGAAATTACAAATTTGGAACATGATTATATTTTCAAATGTGTATTTTTTCTTTTACCATTATTAATTAAAAATACAGAATGTTTTGAAATGCTGCCTTTTTATAAACAATTTGTAGAATATTTTACAATGGTATAGTATCTTAAAAGTTACATGGTTGACTGCGTGGAAAGTAATAGCTGATATTTATTATGATCATTCTACTTTTTTCTGAACAATTAAAACTGCAGATGGTGTCAGGCCTGGAAGTACAATAATAATAATTAAATATGTGGCGGATTGAGCCTTGTACCCTTTTATCCTTATGTTACGATATAAGGAAATCATAGCTAATTCAGAATATCTTAATAAATACTACTACTACTATACATACTAGTAATATTGTATTACATATTATAAATTCCAGCGTACCTAAAGCAGTCAACGGAGCTTCGTAATCATCTTCCATGAAAATTTTCTTTGGGAAAGCTGTCATTAAATTAAATGGACCAGATGGATCTGTTCTATTAATTTCTATAAACAGTCTCACAGCAGATAACTTCTCCTTACTTCCAAAGCTTTGTGTTAATGTTTGTCCATTAGTTAGCCTAATCTGAAATGTTACTATCGTGTCATTTAAATATAATGATATTTAGACATTAAGATTAGAAGCAGACATTCATTAATATGCAACTTATTACCTGCAACCTTGTATCGTTATATTCCTTTCTATAAGTACTGGTAGAGGATGACGGTGCAGGTGGAGATTCTGTTAATGCTCTTTTGGCATTAGCTTTGGCACGTCTAGCAGCTTTATCAGCTTCAATTTGTTCTTTAACTTTTTGACGTGCTAATTTCTCTTCCTCTTTTTCACGTTTCCTCTCCTCTAACAACTTTCTCATTTCCAACTCCTCTAACCTATAATCGATACAGACAACTAGATATACTATGTTCACTGTTGTGGAGAGAAAAAAAAAAGAAAAAGAAGAAAAAGGGGAAAAAAAGAAAAAAAGGCAACTTACTTTCTTCTAGCCTGAGCCATCTCTTTCCCTGATTTTATTCTATTCTTTTCCCTTTCTTGTGCATCTTTCTTTTCCTGCTCCTCTCGCTCCTTATTTTTCTGTTTCAACTTCTCTGTTAGAATTCGTAATTGTTCCTTCTTTTCCTCTTCCGTAAGAGGTTTCTTTTCTTCCGTGCTTTCAGAGAATCTGTCATGTCCGGACTTTGTTGCATGGAATTCGACTTCCAAGTTAGATTTAAACAGTTTTCCACAACTATTAAATAAAGAATCAAAGTGAATGCTTCGTTGATATTAACCTACATAAAACATTAGTATATATTTACATATCACATTTCATAGATTTAGCAACTTCAGTAGTAGACACCTGACCACTAGCATCGGCAGTATCTTCATGGATTGATGTTTGAAGATTAGACAGCGTTGCACTTTCAGCAGTAGGTGGGTCAGGTGATGGTTCAGCATCATTTGAATGAGCCAAGAGCCTAAAATAAAAATTAAGATCGTCATCGGACGATGAGAATGAAGCCACGGCCTTTCTCGTACCATTCCATTGCCGGAACAACACCTTTGTTTCCAGTAATTTCTAAAGCTTTTTCTCTACAACAATATACACATTAAGATAATAAAGGTTATATTATATTATATTAATAAAAGAGTTACTTAAAATACTTACGCTTTAGATATGCTAAAGCCCATATCTACTAACATATTTATATCACTCGACGACATTTTTCTCTATGTTTTCGGAGTCTTAACGAATATTTTTCACCAATTCACCAAGAATTCGACAGCCACGCGATCAAAAACTTAACGTCACGTTCAACCGACGCGCTACCTATGCGAATTTGTACGTTGTGAAAGTCTACTGGTAGAATTACTTTACCGGAAGTCACATGCAGTTAAATTTTGAAAGTATAATTGTCATGTTTAAATAACGTTTTATTTATATAGAATTCCGAGGAATGCAGTGAACACAATTGGTTACAATACAAAGGTTTCAAATTTTAAAGAAATATTGTAAAGTGAAGAGTAATGATGTTTTATTTTCACTCTAAGTATTGTTTACAGTCAACAAAAACATGAAAGTGTGTTATACTTGTTGTTACATTTCATAAATCATACGAGTCATTAAGAATTTTTAATAAAAAATCGAAAGAAAGAAAACAAAATACATAGTACATTTATGACAGTTTAGTTAATACTTAGATAATAGATCTAAGCATAGGTAAAAGACTTCTCTTAAGTAATAATACAATTTGCTATTACATTAGCTAAATAAAAGGTGTTATTCAGTAATAAAATAGTAGATTATACTGTTAACTAAAATAATTTTATAGTGAATGTTTGATGAAGCGATGGTAATTTGATAGGTTCCAGATATTTTGTTTTTCTTTAATGGCTCAAGAAACAAAGATATAGCCCTAAAGTACTGTTAAGTTAGAAAGGTTATTCTAATGATTATTAATATTCCTGGGATGTTTTGTCTCCCTTTCCAGATCCACCAGTACCGGTTTTCTTCGGCAGAAGCACCGCTTGAATGTTAGGCAGGACACCACCTTGAGCGATCGTTACACCCGAGAGCAGTTTATTTAATTCTTCGTCATTGCGAATAGCTAATTGTAAGTGACGTGGAATTATCCTGAAATATACGAGTATGAACATGTGTATTTGGAAACTTATATAGTATCGAAAGGTCGCTTAACTTTAACCGTAGGTATATACAAATATGAACATGTAGCAAGTATGAAATTTATGTGCTTCCCATTAAAATGATAAACAACCTATCATATCAGTTCACTTACATTTGAAAGTTTTCTCTTAAAATCAGGACAATAAACAGTGTACAATGCTACAAAGAAATAACTGTAAGATTGATTTATGCAAATCCAAATATGAAACTGGATATTATATTCAAATATAAGTGAAATTTAGTGAAACACGATTTTTCTTATATTATCTTTTTTAGTTACAGAAACTACATAAAAGCATCGTGTAAGTGAAAAGAAAAAGAATATTTGTACAATTATGGAGAGAAGGAAGATACGGATAGATAAATAGATAGATAAGTAGAGAGGGGAAGAGGGGAAGAAGGGCTTTGATTCACCAACCTCGTCTTCTTGTTGTCTCTTGCGGCGTTCCCGGCTAACTCGAGTACTTCAGCCGCCAAATACTCCATCACAGCGGCCAAATAAACTGGTGCTCCAGCTCCAACTCGTTCCGCATAATTTCCTTTTCTTAAAAGACGATGGATTCTTCCGACAGGGAACTGCAGCCCTGCCCTACTACTGCGGGTCTTCGCCTTTCCCTTAGCCTTTCCTGAAAGGATACATATATAAACGGTTTTCGACGTTTCTCAATAAACTACAATATTACATTCCAACAAAACAGAGATACGATACTTACCACCTTTACCGCGTCCTGACATCTTTTATAATACTTTCTTAAAAGTTTTCTTAAACACGAGCAACGGTTAATGCTTCTCCTCGGAGTACCAAACAGCGAATGAAAGTCTACCTTGCCCGACGACGGTTATGCGTATGTACGTCAGATATTTTGGCGGCGACAGTTAGGTCGGTGCTCGTTTGCGCGGGAACCTTATTTCTACCTCAATTATACTTGTGGCGCCGCTGGCCCAGCGTTAAAATCCCTAGATGTGAAATTCAAGTTTATTTTAGAAAATGTCCTTTTTGGTACTTGCTTAACATATAATTCGCAAGCATAATATGTATCGACCAAAAGAATATTATTTTTCCCGATTAATGCGATTTATCTAACGATAGTTTGCTAGTTTTTTTTTTACTTCTTATCTTCATCGTAGCGTTTAACGTTATTGTATGAATTGTACAGTCTGTAGAAAATAAACGCGTCTGGGCATAGAGGGCAGTAACGACGAAAGTAACTAAAATTTGTAATTACTTTAACGGTTGACGAGATAAAACCATGACTTACCGAAGCTTACTAAAGCTTGCTAAATATTTAGAAAATGATTAACACTTAGTTTACCGTGTAATGAAAATCGAGATATAAGAACGACTACGGTTAATTATCGATTGTAAGTAGGAAAGTGTTCACACGAAGAAACGTGAAAGAGGTAGGAATAGAGACACTCTGAAAATTCATATTTTCAACAATTTACTCCTAGGCTCTTGGTTTGGCCAGATTAGAGACCAACAAATCTCTTGTGGTCTTATTTTGTTATACAATACATAAAAATAATGATATTTACAAATGTAGGATAACGTTAGGCACTCAATGAACAAAACGGTGAAATTATAAATGGATTTCATATTATACATACTGGAGGTATTACGATGAATAGTTGAACGATATACTCGGAGAGTAGAGTGAGATACAAGTACTAGGAGATTGAAATTAGCATAATATAGCACTGATTTAGTTGAACGTAAAAAATCTTTTTCCTTTTGCAGCAGAACGATTTTCCTTCGCTTTTTAATGTTGTTTGCGATCCGATTACTATTCGAACGTGGAATGTTGGAGGTTGGGTAACAAGCATGTTTTTTTTTTTTTTTTTATGTGGAATGTGCTCTCGCGCGATGTCTCACGTTTTAAATTAAGACAATTTAAATTAAGTCACTTTACCTACGTAAGTACCTCACTGCTGTTGTTACATTAATTTCTCTTGTATTCACTGGCCTTTGCGTTCATTATTGTGAACAGTGGACATCGAAAGGAAAGATCGATCACTATTCCGATTTCTTGAAATCGGACGTGATTTTCCTGTATTCTCTACGAATGTCCGTAGACTAGAGTCGCTTCTATCTCGAAACATCTTTTACGTTAAAAGTAATCGTTACGGTTCTACGGTTTCGACCTTTTTTTTCTTTTTTCTTTTTTTTGCATCCGGATTTACTGTAATCGCAGTCTGTCGTTCATAGTTTGAAAATTTCCATTAACACAGAGCTCACATACACTATTATCCCCATTTACGACGCAAAATGAAAAAGAAAGTCACAGTCTATACATTTGAGAGTAACTTTTCGATTGTCATCGAACCGATTCGATGAACGTTGCGATTAGATGTCCGATTTTCTTTTACACGAGATAATATTAACGATCGAGTCATATACAAATTGTGACATATCATATTGTTTCAAGTTATTATCTGACATAGAGTCCACATTACGCAGAATAAAATAAGTTATACGATTTGTCTATTTTTCATTAAAATATTATGATACAAATTACAATTATTTATAGTTTAGGGTCTAAGAGCCGTTAGTTGAAACTATAAAATCTTTATTAATCACTTTAGCGTTAACTAAGAAGTGCGTCTATATATAGGTATAATTTCCTTTTTTTATACAGTGGTTCTTACACTTGTTTTCATACTGCGCGCGCGCGCGCGCGCGCGCGCGTGTGTGTGTGTTTTCGTTTGTTCGTTCGTTGAGATGACGATCGTCATTTACGAAATATAAAGGTACGTGTCCCTGGCGATCATCGCTTCAATTTTGCTGCTATTGAACTTTTATATTCTGTATATAGCATCGTCACGTGGTGTACACTTAGTAGCAAAACAATACGAAAGGCTGCTGTACATTTGGTCAATAAAAACATATATCACCGAAACTTTTATTACTTGTCCTGCGTGTCGTAAGATTTTATATTTGGTACTGTATGCTAACGACCCTTAACCCTTCGATAATATCACAGATGAATGAGTTTCCGTGTTGTGCGTTACGCATCGCTACCTAAGGTTCCTAACAAGTGCGTTAATCCTTTCAATTTTTTCACTGAGCATTCGTCTCTCCGAATCAAGAGCCGTTCTCGCGGATAACAGTTCGTATATCCTTCGCTCTAGGTGAATAGTTTCGGAACGCAAGTTGTTCGACTGTGCCACCAATTTTGATGTTTCGCTCGTCAGAATTTTCTTTTCCATTGCTTTCTCTGAAACGGAAGAAAATAAACGGGGAACGGAAGGAATGAAAACGCCTCGGTTAATGCGAAAGACAAAATAGAAATGCCGCGAAGATCTTCTCGTCGTACCTTTGGAATATTCGCTGTAAGCAAGCACGATGTCCTCGATGCCGGTCCACTTTGGCCTTTCGTTCTTCCCACCGACGTGGTCGTCTACATTGTCATCCACGATCTTAATATCCACGATCTTGCAATGTTGCTTCACGCCATTTTCGCCGGGCATGGGCAGAGCCGGATAACCCACGGAGACGATGTTCGGAACCAAAGGTGGTAGAGGCGGCGGCCGTTCTGGGACTTGCTTTACTTTTACTCTGTCCAGTAGTCTCATCTTTTGAGGCGGTTTCGGCAATGTCGGCGGATTCTTCGAATACGCCTTGGCAATTCTCTCGCAGTACGCAGTCACAGAATTTGAACTTCTCCGTTTTTTACGATCTTGCAGAACGTACTGCCACGTTACTTCTGCCTCTGTAATAATAACAATGAAAATTCGTTCGATATCGATAACCATCGATGATGACCGATAGCGGAGAGAAACCATCATCTTCGTCCGATACTTGCCATCTCTTCTGCCCGGAGGCATTATATCGAGGCCTATGGTCCTGAGAAAACCAACTTTCGGCTCAAAATCTGGCGTATGGAGCAATACATCCGGATGTTCTCGCGGTATTGGCAATACCGACTCGACGGTTTGCTCGGTCTCTAAAGGTACCTCCGGCGGATCTGGATTCAATCTGTACCGTTTCTCCACTTTACAAAGCTCTATCTCTATAGACGAAAAGAAAAAGCGTTAATGTTGTAGGCGACGAGGAATGAAACGCGAAGAGAACAAGGAGGAAGAAGGGAAAACGCACGCAAGAGAAAGAAGAAGAACGAAGAGCGCTTACTTACCATTCCTCATACTTAAAGTGGTTAGACCAAACATGGCGAGAAACGCGAGCTTCCTCTCCGAATACTGTAACTTGGCTGGCGGACCTTTGATAATCCAGAGATCCATGTCCTTTGTTTCTTCCTCACCTTCCGAATCGGAACTACACGCAAGGCTTGCGGTATTCCTCTCCCGTTTTCTCTTCCTTCTCTTCTCGGCTAGATCTAACGAGGACGTCAACTCCTTCGGTTTCTCAGGTACAAGAAAAGACTTTTCGCTCGTAACATCTTGTTTGACTAGAGCCTTGCTCAGGTCAGGCACATTTAACACCGCTGGTTCGCACTTCACGGAAATCTCAGTCAAATTATTGCACTTGTCGGTGAAACAAAATGCGGTTTTTAGCTCGGTCGAGAAATTCAACAGTTTCTCTTGGTATTTTGGTATCTGCAGGAGAACATTGGATACGTTCTGACAGGTACGCAAAACTTCCTCAGACTTGATGCTCTGCATCAACTGAGTCGTATCTATAGGCTTCTGTGCGATGTCGTTTATGCTGAACTTAAAATTCGATTGAAACGATAATGTGGACAAAACGCTATTCTGATCGCTCTGTATCTTAGACTCTACTTCAGGTTTAATCTCCTTCTCAAGGAGATTGAAGTTTATAGGTTGAAACGTGGGTTGTGATAGCGACGGTGGTGGTGGTGGTGGTGGTGGTGGCGGCGGTGGTGGTGGTAGTGGCGGTGGCGGTGGTGGTGACGACGGTGGCGGTGGTTGTGACGATGATGGCGGTGGTTGTGACGATGGTGGTGGCGGTGGTGGTGGTGGTGGTGGTGGTTGTTGTTGCGTTGGTTGTGGCGGCGGACCCTTTCCTTGTTGTTCGTAAGCGAAATGGGGCGTCAACGGTTTGTCCTGAAGCGAATTCTTCCCTAAATGATTCTGTTGATTCGCTGTTGCTTGTTGTTTCGCGTGATTTTCCATCTTCTCGTTGCACGAATTAACTTTGCTCTCCTTCGTCAATGTATCCGTGCTGCTTTTGTGATGCGAATTCGCGTGATTCGCGATCTTGTTCCCACTACCAGGGCCAACGTTGTTACTATTGTAAGTGGCGTTCGTTGACGTTTTGTCGACGGAACTGCAATTCAGAACGTTCGACGAGGTCGAAGGTGGCGACGACGACGACAATGGGGACGACGACGACGGTGATGACGACGACAACGAACAAGGGACTTCGTTCCGTTGAGCCGCTGCCGCTGCCGCTGCCGCCGCCGCTGTCACGGTCACTGTTTGATTGTTCTCGTTGGCGTGATACGCGCTTTGTTTCGTACTATTAGAATTGGCCACAGCTACTGTCGTGCCGCCGCTGCCGTTATTCGCGTTGCCACCGTTGCTAGCGGCCGGTGTCACTGGTACGTTCGCTTTCGGTTGCGAGTGATGTTGATGAGCAGGCGAAGAAGAAAAATGCGGCGGCGGTTTGTACAAATTAGCTACGTGCGAAACAGGTATATGCGGATGATGAAATTGTTGGGGCGGGTAAGGAATCGGATGTGACAGCGATTGCTGAAGATTCGTGCTCTTCGCGTTATCCGCAACGGAATTCTCGGCGATCTGTCCGGCGATCGTTTGAGGCGTTGTGGTCGAAGTGGCTATCGATTTTACCGGTGACTCCTGATAAGAAATTTGATTGGTTATACTGTGATTATGACTGTTGATGATGGGTCTTTGTTGAGGTTTCGACGATGAGCGAAAGGAATCTTCGAACGGTCTGACGAAAGGCGGTTGTTGTTGCGAGGTTGTCGCCAACGCGTTCGTTGTAGCGACGGCGGTAGTGGTGATCATCGCCGCGCTGCTGGTGCTCGTGTTCGAAGCGTTCGTCGTTGTACTTATCGCGACCGTACCGGGTTCTTTGCTTCTCGAGCTATGAATAGCATGAGACAACGGTGGCGATTTGTGAGTCAAAGTGGTCATATGATTGACGCTATTCGTAATCGAGGGAACCGCGTTAGCTGTCGTTAGAGTGTGCGTCCCGTGCGTCGTCATGGTGCCGCTGCTTGACAAACCGGTACTGCTGGTCGTTGTACCGGCCGCGCTGTTACAACGTTGCTGATGCTGCGATTGTTGCGACGGTATCGGCGGTATCGATCCTGTTAGCGACGCTTGCGACGATTGTTGCACCTGTTGTTGTTGTTGTTGTTGTTGCTGCTGCTGCTGCTGCTGCTGCTGTTGTTGTTGTTGTTGTTGTTGTTGTTGTTGTTGCTGATGGTATATAGAAGTTGTAACCGTAGTTGTCGCGCTGCTCATTATCGTAGCTGTATGCTGACTAGAATGAATAGTAGTCGAGGATACGGAGGGCAAATGGAGAGAAGGTATAGAGATGATAGGCGCCAAAGGCATGGTGAGGGATGGAGGTGGTGGCGGTGGCGGTCCGATTACCGCTGGCGTCAAGGACGACATAGAGGGTGGTATAGAAGGAATAGGCGGAGGGCCGCCGATAGGCGCGGAGCTTATTGCCGGCGGAGGTCCGAGGTTCAAAGGGGGTAGAGTAGAAGCCAAAGGGGGCGGCATGGCCGCGGAACTAACGGAACAGATAGTAGCCGAACCCAAGGACGGTGGAGGTCCAATGGGAGCTGCTGGATTCGGAAACGCCGACAAACGAGAGTGGTAGATGTTCGCTGTTGCTGTTGGATCCGATGACGGTGGTGGTGGTGGTTGTGGTGGTGGTGGCGGTGGTGGTGGTGGTGGTGGCGGTGCTACTGTTGGCGGAGGAGGAGGAGCGGATGACTGCTCTTCTTTTCTCGATGGATGATGACTGTTACCGACAGATCCAACGTTACCGTTACCGTTGTTGCAGTTGTTAGCGTTGTTGTTGATATTTCCACCGCCTCCGCTGCCGCCTCCGCCTCCGCCGCCGCCGCCGCCTCCGCTACTGCTGCCGCTTGGCCGATCTCTGTTCTCGCGTTCTCGCTCCCGCTCGCTATGCATCTGAGCCGCTATGGTCGGCTTCCTAGCTGGAACAAATCCCGAACACAGTGCTTGGTAATCTTCCACTGATCTACTGTTGTTCGATTTACTACTCCGTAGAGCAGTCGCAGAGTGATTTTACGGCAATACGCGAAACAATATCTTTGATTCGACGCGAACACCCGATCAACGACAAGATCGGCGTCTATCGCGTTCGGGAGCGCGAGGAGAAGCGTTCTTCACAGGGGATTGAATCGCGAATCTCGCATACGCCGTAACTGCCTGCGGCTCTGCGACGCGGTTACGATGCAGATACGATGCGGTTACGCGACGATCGCAACACACACATCTTTCGAATTCGAACGGGTCGGCGCATCGTATACCGATGCTACGCGACCGATAAGATGACGGCTAAGAGCTTGAAAAAGGCAACTTGCTTTTTTTTGAGACGAGGATCGTTCGCGTCCGTTCCAACTTACCTGAGCGATGCGTAAGTTTGTCGTTATAAGGAATGGCTTGATGATGTATTCAATTCGAAGTATTGGGGATGATTGCTGATAGAACATCAATGAAATCGGATAACGTACTACTCGGATCGACTGTAAGAAATAGTTCTCTCGCTTGGTATTGGGAGGCCCGCGGACAACGTCGTATATATCGTACACAGCGTAGGAAACTGATCTTTTGAGCGATCGAGATCGCTGAATCTTCCCCAAAACTGTTTCAGAAAATGAATCGAGGGTCAAGAATTCCAAGTCAATCAGAATTTTGATCACGTTTTTTTTTTTGCAATGTTTATTTTCAATTATAGTCCAAATATACATGTTTACATAATAAATTATATAAAAACGGTATAATTTTGATAAAAGAACGTGTGTGACAAAGTTATATACATCGGTGGATCAAGTCAATAATGGGTAGAATATAGTATGCTACACTGAAGAAAAATTATTTTGACACTGATCGTTTAATTGCAAATTTCTAAAACAGTTGCGGGAACTAACGCAAGAGTGCACTACGTTTCGGAAAAAGACACGACGAAGGCGCGTCGAATTGTCGGCTGTGGCCTGCGATATATCCGCTGTTCATCGCTTCGCGATGAAACTAATCGAAACGAGACATTTTTGTCACGCGTTATGGAGCCAATTATTCAAATAAAAGAGAACGACGGAGCACACCAAAGATAAATTAACGAAAAATCAACAAGAAATCAAGGAGAAATCAACAAGGAATCAACAAGGAATCAACAAGGAATCAACAAGGAGTAAAACAAGAAGAAAAGAAAGAAAAGAAAGAAAATGAAAAAAAAAA
>JACXIT010000235.1:337226-375871 GCA_014737525.1 Bombus difficillimus | reverse complement strand
TTGGCCATTTTTTGACGGTACACAGAACCAAACGAAACCGACAAAGCAACTTTGTTCCGTTCCGGGGCGGGGGGGGGGGGACGATAGACAACGGCCAGGCGATACGAATTCGAACGAAATGCGTGAAACGGAAGAAAGGAAGGAAAGGCAGGTCGATCGGTCGCGACGATTGCTCACCTTGGCAGGCGAAGGACCTCTAACCAGAGGAGGTGGCGCCCGATTCTTAGGACTCGCGCGAGGTTCTTCCTCCTGAGGAGCCGGCCCTGCCTGTTTAGCCAGGTTTCGTAGAGCGGCGGCGAAGCTTCTGCTGTTCTGTTGTCCACCCGGACCCGGCCCAGGTGTATGACCCTGTGGTAAAACGCCGGAACTGGGTCTGTGAGATTTGCTGATCGTGGTGGGTGGCGCTTTGGTGCTGGCAGGCTGAAGACCTGAAACGAATCGAGAATTAGAGGATCCGCGATCGACGATCGGACGAAAAATCGTCTTTATCCGAATTCTTACGTTCGTAATTAACGACACAGACGATAAACACATACATATATATAATATAATATATAATAACGATATAATATAGAACTATAATGCCTGCCGACGAAATATTTCTACCGGGTCGGTTAAAAACGTAGTACAATTTTCACGATTATTATTATTATTATTATGTTACAACGTTACGCGATTCGTACGTCGTTGGTCACTCGGTTCTCTTTGAACGCTCGTTCAAAACATTTTCTCTTCTCCTCTTCTTTCTTCTTGCTTTTCCTTTATTTCGCAAAAGAGTAAGAGCGTAATTCACCGAGAGGATAACGAAAGCCATTAGACGAATAAAACACGATAATAAAATATCGTTGAAACGTCGTCGTACGTCGATCGTTTTCTTCGACCGCTTTCGAACGTTAATTACAGGCTTTTATCCGGCGCACGAGCGCGACGATCGATAATACGACGATAATTTTCAACGCGTCGAGCTATTATTTCGTACACGGGATATCGAGACGATATGATTTTTCTGCGTTTTATCGTTTTCCACGGAGGGTGAAAAGAAGGGAAGCGGTTCTTCGACCTTCGAAGCTGTTTGCCAGCGATACGAATCTGGGATTGCACGGAGAACCCTTTGAAAAGAGTAAGCGGCTCGGAAGAGCTTTCAAACCAGATCGATCTACATCGAGAAGACGTCAAAGCGTGAATTCGTTCTTTCGCGGTTTGCTCCTCTTTTTTCGTCCTCTCTCTCTCTCTCTCCCTCTCTCTCGGCAGATTTTTTAAAAATCAAGAACGAGCTAGGACACGTCGGCATCCGGACGGTCCTTTGTGTCTCGGACGATGGTTGCCAAAGAAAGGGACGACGAACGATGTTTCTCCCCGTCCCTTATCCGCGTTTGCTGGCACGCCGGGACGCGCGTGCGCGCGAAAAAACCCTCCGGTTAAAACGAGAAAATAACAGGCAAGAGAATACCCGATGGCTCTCTCCGCGATGATTCCGAGGATGCTTTTCACCCTCCATTCAATTCCTCGTCAGCAGGGCGCACACATCTTCGTTTCCTCTCAACGGACACGCGACTCTTCCCCTC
The DNA here is from genome assembly GCA_014737525.1 of Bombus difficillimus. Lineage (NCBI taxonomy): Eukaryota > Metazoa > Arthropoda > Insecta > Hymenoptera > Apidae > Bombus > Bombus difficillimus. The sequence continues at coordinate 374,306 of JACXIT010000235.1, read as the reverse complement.
GTCTTTCCGCTGCTCTCCTCTCCCCTCCTCCGCGTGCACCCCGTCGCCTTTTGCTCTCGCCTCCCTTTCTCATTTTCCCCTGTTTCGACGTTCGAAACGCGATTTCTTTTCATTCCCGTACTCCCGTTACTCGCGCCTTTTTCTCCTGTCCTCGTCGTCGTCGTCTTTCGATAACCGGTCTCCTTCTACGTCTCTCGATCTTTCGACCTTCGCTTTACTCGATCGTCGTGGCATTACGCGGCGAACGAATCGCACGATCGGCCAAACGATAAACGTTTTCGAGTGGTTGTTGGCGATAAGGGGAAAGGAGATACTTTGGTGCCGCTGGCGAGGAAACGAGGAACGGGCGTATACGTGCGTGGATGGTACTCCGTGGGCCCGGCGCGGATACAGCGGAATCGAATGGAGCGAAGGGAGAACGAAGGGAGAACGAAGGGAGCGAAGGGAGCAAAGGGAAAACGACATTCGCCAACGCGAACGACGCGTTGAGCACAGGGTGGGTTGACTCGACGTCGCAAGCACAAGGATTCTAGCGAGTGGAAAGGGTGTAGAGGGTGGTGTTAAGCGGCTTACAGTCTGTTACCATGGTAACGCCACACCACTAAGACAGCAAGAACCTGAATCCAGCCTGCTACAGTCCCCGTGACCCTCTCCGTGTACAGCGTACACCCTTTTATCCACGCCGTTCGTAGCCGCTTTCGAATCCTGCGGAGCAAGGCGAAACCAAAGCGCGCGCGATATCCCACACCCGACTACGACCGGATAAACAGCCACGGATTACGCCACTGACTCGGTTTTTACGTCAAAGTCTTCTTTCGCCGACCTCTCGTCAAAACCGATACACGCGCGTCTCACCTACGTAACTCGCTGGAGTCTCGAACCTCGGCCTGGTCCCGATCGGGACGAACGTACACGGCGATATCGTCGTCGAATCGTCGTCATCTAAGTCGCGGGGGACTACACCGACCCTCCATCGGTCGTTTCGCGCGTTCCTCCGAAACTTTTGGCACCGCGGAACAACGAGCAACCGTTTAATTGGAATTCGAGCTCTATATAGAAGCTGGCGAAAACAATGCCAAACGCGAAATACCGCGTTCGAAGTGCCGCGCAGTTAATAATTTCGCGTCACCGAATCGAATTCCCCTGTTGCGCTTGGTCGAGTCGCGTCGATAACGACGCGCCGGTCGAACGAGAAAACGGCTTCAAAGTTGTAGAGCTGCGAAATAACGCAAGCGGCGTTTGCCGGAATGGAATTAAATGCGTGAAATGATCGATCGACTTACAGAAATGGAAACGCTTAGACAAGCGCGAACAACGCGATATCTCTTTTCCTTTGGTCGAAAGACGATAAACAACAGGTGGGAACATTGTCGTTTTTATATATAAACGCTATAAACGCGACAACAAGATTCTGACGCGGGTAAACGCGCACGCACAGGGAATTCTTTTTCTTTTCGCGTAACCACGCGCTCATCGATTTCTCCGCGTTTCTTCCGACTCGTCGTATCCGCGCGATTCCGTGCCATCTCGTTCGAGAATTAATCGGACCAACGGTGGAATTCGCGAGTCAGCCGTTTCGATAAAATCCACCTCGCTGTTTCTTCCTCGTATAGATTTTCGCCCGTTAGAAAAAAAAAGGAAAAAGGGAAAAAAGAAAAAAGGAACGACTTTCCTCGAGTAAAAAGTACCTCCTCGCTGAGCGCCACGTCGACTGCCGCCAAAGTTTCGAGTAGTTCGCGATCCGGCATCCGCGTTCGGTCGTTTCCATGCGAGCCGAGGCAGTTTATTTGAAATTCCGCGGTGTCTCGTAAAACGTTTAACACCGATCGTTAAACTTTATTCGATCGCGCGAATTTTGTAATAGTTGGACGCGGTACCGCGTGAAAAAAGTGGCAGGATAAAAGAGAGAAGGGGAAATTTCAGACGCCGACCAGATGGAATTGAAATTCGAACGCGCGTGTAGCACAGCGTACAGACGTTCCGACGAGTTCTCGAGCCTCGTAAATTCGAAGCGATATTCGCTTCGGTTACGCGTTACGCGTTCGAGATTCTCGCGTTCGACGTACGAGGAATATCCGCGTGCGTAGCGTACAAGAGGAAACCGGCAAACGGAGGACGGTGAAACGGAAAAAGAGAGCACACGCCGGAACAGAGAACGGAATAACCCCAACCGCGGTCGATATTAAAACGACGGAAAGGAAAACCCGTAACGCCAACCTGTCGTCTTAACGGGATAAACTTTCATTCGCGATCCGGCATTCGTTCCTTCCGTTCGTAATCGCTTTTACGAAATTTTCTTGATCGCGTCTTGAACCGTTTTCGCCGCTCGCTCGACGAGTCGGAGCAAAAGAAAGGAAAAAAAAAAAAAAAAAAAAAAAAAATACACGAGACGGGGCGATCCAGAGAAAATGGACGAGAATCGCGGCGAGGATATGAAAAGGGAAAGGAGGGAAAGAAGGGAAATAGGGAGGGAGGGGCGAGGGGAGCGAGCAACCACCTCTTCGGGGCTTCGTGTCAGATCGTGGTTGACCTTTTCCCGTTCGAGCCCCTGACTCCTCGCAAACCCTTCGAAGCTGGCTCGCTCACGGGAAGCCGAGTTCCGCGTGAAAAATCGATGCCGGAAGGACTGTCGCGGCAAATTATAAACGGGGAAACGATCCCTCTCCTGTTATCGTTGGCGCGTAAGAAGGCAAACTCGATAGCGTAGCAAAGAAACGACCAATCGGGCGAGGACAGAGGAGAAAAGATAAAAAGAGGGTAAAAAGATTCAGCGAAGAAATCGCGTACGCGATCGACTTTCGGTATGCGAGCGATAGTTGGCAGCGGTAACGGTAGCAGGTTTGCGTTACTTCGCTCGAGTTGGAAACGTTTTGTCGGCGGACGGTGCTTTGTGCGGTTACGAACAATCGCCCAACCGACGTACTCTGTCGCTCGTTCGCTTTCCCCACTCTTCGGGCATTTCTCTTCGACAGAAACCGCTCATCGCCGGCTCTCTCTCTCTCTCTCTCTCTCTCTCCTCCTCTCCCCCCACCGTGTCCCTCGTATTTTTCTGTTGCGAGGTTCTGGCGCGTGTAAATTGCAGCTTTTACAAAGGGTTGCCACACGCAGTTAGATCAACATCTGTCGCACGACCGGCACGAATGGCCATCGATTCTCTGCCGGCGTCAAATCGAGGTCGGAAGGACGCAGCGTCGTCGAACCACCGCTGTTAGCGATCGCGGCCTGTTACCGCTCTCGGTATAAAACTCGGGGAAACGCGTCGTTTTATCCGCCGGCTGAAATCCCATTGGGAAGTTGTCCAATTGATTCACCGACCGGCCGTACGCGTTTATTCCGATTCTGGCTATCGTATTTTCACCGTCATGGTATCGATAACGCTGGCAAAAGATATCGGAATAAACGGTAACCGCTTTACCCCCGCCCTTCGTTTCGATCGAAGCACGACGACCGTTTGCGTTTCGGTTTCGGCGGCCGATATTATTATCTCTGTATAGATCGGCGCGTGGTCGTTTCCGTTACGTTTTCACCCGTAACCGAAGCTTCCCGAAGAATATTTCGATCGCGGTGTAACGATAGCGACGTTGGCAAACAAATTTCCTCGTTTTCAGAGGTTCGCAAGAGGGCGCGATGAAACTCACGGTAGCGAAATTTTCGTTCCAACGACCGAACGAGCGGCAGCCGAAGCTCCGCGAAACTCGGGCCACCCTTACGAGTCCCTTGACATTTTGCCAAGCTCCCCCTCTCCCATCGAATCACCATATAAACGACTCGGGGGCTCGCGAGCTCAACCCCTGATCCGCCCTAACCTCGAATATACGTTTCGTTTTAGTACGGTCCTATCGTACTCGCTCTTAACCATCGCCCATGGGCGTCCCAACCTCTATCCCCGGTCGAAACGTCCGGTCGCAAAAATCTGTCGAACGTTTCAAGAAACATCGCGTAAACCTAGGATCGAACGTAACGTAACGTAACGTAACGTAACGTAACGTAACGTAACGTAAAGGAGGAAAGCGAAATATCTCGCTCTCTTCGCTCTTAGCAAGTTGGAAGTCGACGCTAGTCGAGCGAGGAAACGAAAAGCGGAAGATCGGAGGGGCGCGGCGACGCCAATGCGACTCGACGAACTTCTCGCCACCCTCGCGCCTCGCTGGTATAGGAGAGAGCGCAGTGGCAAGGGTGCCTCCGAGATTCGTTCGTTCGTAAGGTGCTTTGGAATTTCCATATTAATTCGTTGGATCGTCGAACGTGACGGGAATTCGCGTTTCGTTCGTGGTTCGCAGCTGTAACGTTGCCGTCTTCGATCCGACGAACCTGGTGGTGCGTAGGTATTGCCGATTCGAACGTCGACGTTACAAAAGCGAGAAAGACGGAATTTGCATGCCAAAGGCGGCGGAGAGGCAAAGAAAGACGGAAGAAACGTACGTTTGGTCGCGGTATAAGCGAAAAACGTGGAAATTTAGAAGCAAGAAAGACGACGTAGTTGGAGCGAGACTAGCGCGTCGACTCGTTTCTTTGTTCAAATCGTGTCAAACGCGGTCCTCGTCCGTCGATCCTCTCTCTCTTGTTCATTCGCCACCGACGATCGACGACACCACCACCACCACCATCACCACCACCACACCCTGGCGGTCGGTCGTTGTCGAATAAATTCCCCGAGGTAAATAGTAAAATGAAATCTGCACCGCCACTCGGCCGCCGTGAAAACACGGCCCCTCATTAATTCCGACCGCCGCTATAAAACCCCGGAACAGCGGAACACATCGAGCGTAGACTAGTCTCCAAAGCTTTGCTCTCCCTCTCTCTTCCACGCTGCCTCTGCCTGCCTCCCGTCAACACCTCTTCCACAATTCCCCTTCGCGCTAGTACTCTGCATCCCACTCGCACCCTTCCCTTTCTCCACGGCCGCCACACACCACCGGCGATACGCCGAGAGAGGAGAACCGTGTGCCGTACACCACCCTCGGCCACGTATAAAAGCCACGTATTCAATTACCCGGCATCGACCGGTCGAATAACGAATGTGCACGCCATGGAAAATATTCGCCGTCTGTTTTTGCACGTACACAGTGTTAAGCTCGTGCCGCTGGCCGTTTCGATCGCGCGAATTCGCGTACGCGTAAGCTACGCCAACGAGCCGGTGGCCGCGACGGCGGGCAGGGTGTCGGCCGTTAAGAGAACGCGCCAACCAATAAGGAAACGATTTGTCCCTTTCGGTGTGGTTTTTACGTCGCCGGCGGAGATAGCGTTGATCGATAGCGGCAGGCTAGAGAACGAGCTAGGAATTAGAAGTCGATTCGCCACGGAAAGCGTTAATCGTCGGTGCCGCGCCGATGCTTCTCCAAGTTCCCCTTCTCCTTTCGCTCTGCCGCTGGATCCCATCTGTTACCTCCCGCTAAGCTCGGCGTTTCCGCTCGCGTGTTCTCACCCTCGTGACTCGGTAAAACGATTTCGTTGATGCGGCCGCGTACGCGCGCGTCCAATCGCACACGAGCGGAACAACGCGTCCTCGATCCACGATCTACAAGATCGGTGGGATCGCTCGTGTTTCTACTCTTCCATCTTCCAGCAACGCGAAGCTACTATAATCACGCGTCGTCTCCGAGTGGTCGCGGCTGGCCGAAAGACACCGGACGATCGTATCGCGTATCGCTTATTTTCTCCTATTTGCTCTCGATTCTGTTATTTGCGCGATCGCCGCGTATCGATCCTCGTGGCAATTTCGTCCGTGGGAACGACGTTGGTCAAACGTAATCCGATCGACTTAAGTGGAAATTAATACCGATCCATTGACCATAATAAACGCGAGATTCGGTCGATTCGATCGCCAGAGAGATCATCTTTTTTCGTATCGTTCCGCGAGTAGATTAAAAAAAAAAGAAAAGAGCTATTTTTGCTGGCGTTGATTGGCCGAGTCGCGAACCGATCTCCTCCGCTACGTTTTCATTTCAATCGCAGTCGGTCCGTACACGCCAATCGGGTTTCTCCTTTCTGATAACGAGCGGAGAGAGAGAAAGCAGCGATGGACAAAAAGAGGAGAATCGGAAATATAAAAGAGAGTCACAGCAAGGGACGGACCGGAGGAAGAGAAGTGGGAAAGGGGAGTTTAATTTTTCGCGTTCTCGCTCACCCGCTTCTGCGTGAATTTTCATTCCATTTCGCACGACCACCTACCTACTACTCGTTATTTCATTTCGCGTTACGTTCGTCCTACGCTCCTCGCTACCTTTGCCGCGCCTTCATTTCCATTCGATTAGCAAGACACTCTCGCGTTCTCCGAAACGGCGTTTCTCGCACCGACTTGATCGCCGTTAACTTTCCAACGGACGAACGATTCGCAACGATCGCGATTCCGAGCGACCCGCGGTTCATCGAGCAACGTAACTCGCAGAGACTCGACGCGGTATCGGAGCGGTACACGCTCGATGAATCGTTTTATGCCGGCAGCGTTTTAATTCCACGGCGTATCGATATTCGCCGAGTCACAGAACGTTGCACGCCCGCTGTTTCGCGGTTCGTACCCGATTACTCGGAAACGAGAGAACGACTTCGAGCAAAACGCGACCGCTCGAAAATTAGATTTCACCGAAACGTTCGGTTCGTCGCGAAATCTCGAAAATCGTTCGAGAAAGTTTCGCGATCGAGCCTGCGAAAATAACGCGGTAATCGGAAACGAACGCCGATATTGACGTCGATACCGACGGAATTCCGGTTCGATGGAACGCGATTTACAGCGATGATCGTGTAACGCGCGTTGTTAAGTCAGCGGACGAACGAGTGGATGCTCGTTAACGATGGTTCACCGAATACGGATAGAGCGGTTGATTCGCGTGAAAGCTGCGGGTTCGGGAGGAGAAGGGAGGAACGGAGGCTAAATACGCGCAAAACCTTTGAAATCAGCACGGATCGGATAAAATCGATATTACCTTTGTCCGCGTGTCGGTTAGTTACGCGGTAATCCTCGACGTGTCCAAAGAGAGGAGGGATCGGTCATATCCCTTTGGCTACTTTCGACGATCGTCGAGAGGGCGCCAAAAAAAAAAAAAAAAAAAAGATGGATTTCTCGTTTATACGAGGAAACGCGGATGACGCGAGACGCGTGGAAAAATCGAGACGAAGCGATCGATGGTCGTAACGAGGCGTCGCGGATCGGGTAGAGCGGCGAGATCGAAGACCGAAGCAACGATGGGACGTCGAACGGTAACGGCAACGCCGACGACGATTGGCTCTTTCATTTCCGTACGCGAGGAAGCCGGAACCGGATCGGGTCGACTCTTTTCCGATAGGGCCGTTTTGACCCATCGCGCTGCCGCCGCAGCCGCCACCGGTTACCCGCTCTTCTCTCCCCCCACCATGCGTTTTCCAGCTTCCAGCTTCCAGCTTTAAGCGTTCACGTCCTCCTCCTCCTCCTCCTTCTGCTCTTTCACCGGCTCGTCCTACCCCCTACCGCCACCTTCGCCCTCTCAGCTAGTATCCGGCACACCCTCCGCCGTCTCTTTACTCGCCAAAGAGGGTTGCAGCAACGGGGATAGCAGTTGCGAAACTAGTTGCCTGGCTTTAAACTCTGCCACGCTCTCCCGCTCGCTTCCTTTTCCTTCCTCCCTCCCTCCCTTCCTACTCCTTTATCCCCTTTTCCCGCCAACCTTTCCAGAAGGGAGAACCATCCCACTTCGTGCCAGCCAGCCAGCCAGCCAGCCAGCCAGCCAACCAACCAACCAACAGGGTGGTTTGAGAGGATTGAGAGGGCAATATGTTTCTGAGAAGCCCCCAATTTCCTTCGCACAAGCCCGCCGCGACCCCCTTTTCGGGAATAGAAACGGGAACGAAAGCGGCGGTACGCTCTGCTCTTACATCCCTATCTAAAGGTTTCTGCTGCTACTCTACAACCTTCTTCTTTCGCTACGCGTTTCCAAGATATCCGAGTTTCCAAAGACGCGAAGAAAGAAACGTGATTCGGCGCGAAACGCCAAACAGCGTCGTGCGCGTTTGCTCCGGCCAACGTGATCCGACAATAATCCCGAGCGATTCAAATCGAAGCGGCGGTGCTTCGATTTCCGATCGTAAACCAGCGACCCACGGAGTCGTTCGAAGCGAGTTTCAACGAATCGTTGTTGGCTACCGTCCGACGGCATAGAAAACCGTGCTTCCCTCTTTCAGGCTGCTGTTCCAGATAATCGAATGCTTGCACGACCGTGACGTCATCGCCGTTAATTAATATCTACGAGTCGCCGTGTGTGCGATGGCAGGGTCCTTGCATACCACCGGACATCGGCAGTTGCAACAACGACCAGGCGATACACAAGATGATCCTGGTTATCCTATCCAAGCGATGCACCTTCGCCGCGGACAGTCGTACACGACCGTCGTATTCGATCTCGATAACGCGCGACCAACCGCGATGCCGCGTCCTCCGATCGGAAGACGAGAAGAAGACGATCGATGGAAACGCTTCGTCCGCCGAAATCGATAGAAGAACCGATAAGGGTCGGACGCAACGCATCGATCGCGGATACGCGCCCTTTCGGATCGCGTCGCACGCACCATATACGCGCACTCGGCGTACGCGACGTATCGACGTCACGGAGGAACATCGAGCGGAAAGCCGGATAGTCCGGCAACGTCGTGTCAGCGTTCGATCCCGCTTATCTCGATCGAATCGCGAGACGGCCGAACGCTCTCGCTCGCCCCGCGAACAAGAAGCACCAGAGGCCACCAGCGCCCCCGATGCTCTTCTCTAAACGGCTGATAACAAAGCGAGCGGAATAAAGGATCGTTCGAGGGTGACTCGAGAGAGCGCCGAGCAATCGATACGACGACCGCGTCAACCTCCTCTCTCTCTCACTATCTTTCTCTGTCTTTTTCTTCACCGGGATCGCTCTGTATGTTTCGAGGCTGTTTCTCGCGCCGATCTTCTTCGTCGAGACGAAACGGACACGCGATCGCCGGCCGATTCTCATCCTTCGTAGACGTCGTGCGGCGGCGCGTTCGGCGAATTGGCTGAAATGCACGGAAATATCAAAGCCGCAGGACGTCGGAGAGAAGAAGAAGGGAGCGAGATACTTTCTACGTGGCTCGAAACCTGCAAATTTCTCGCGAAAGTCGGACAGACTTTGCGAGTCGGATCGGTATCCACGATCGACTTTTTCCTCCTCCTTGTTATTTATTCGACAACCGCGGAGAAGTTTCGTACGGTCGGCCGCGAGCCTCGATGGAGCAAAGGTAAGAAAACGCGGACGAGGAAAGCTCGTTCCGCCGTCTACCCGCCGCGAAAACTTGGTCGGAAGAGGTGTACGTGTAACGCGCGATAAACTCCAAGAGGGCGAAGATTAACGGGCGCGAGAACTTTTCGAGCCAAGTACATCGTACGTGGATCGCCCGTGGGATTTGCCAGCAGGAAAAGCGGCAAAGTTGCTCGCTTCCGCCGCGCATCGCGGACCTACCTCTTTCGCGAACCTAATTTCCGTAACGATCGCGTTCGCCGACGGCGATCTATCGGCTAACATCGATCGTTCGTTGCAATCGCGATCGCGTTAAACGAAAAACTAATTATATGCTTTTTTCGAACAGCCACGGACGAGAAAATAAGGAGAAAAGGACGAGATTAACTTCTCCGATTAACATCAGATGGAACGTCGAGAATTTTAACCTTTTCTGTCTGCTCGAGACGACGGTTCTTCCCTCGTTTTCCTTCCGGGGGAGAACCGCCTTTCCTTCAGCTACGCGACACGTCTACGCTGGCGACCATTTCCGTTCGAATTCCGTCGCTTTTCCCCGCGCGGGTCTTCTCGTTCGCGGAAAGAGTAGCAGAACGCGCGGCGTTGCCGGTCGACGACCACCGTCGAGGAACGAAGCGGATCGAGATTTAAAAGCCGCATTTTCCGCAAAAAGAACGCCTCGGCTGGTCGAAGCGAGGGGAGGGACGTTTGCGATCCTTTTCAAGCGCAAAGATAGAGACGCTTCGTTGCTTCGCTGACGGAAAGGAAGGAGAAATAGAAGAGGGACCAAGAGAAGGAACGCGAGCGTGAAAAAGAGGGAACACGCTTTTTAATCGCTCGTCGCTCGGAAAACGCGTTTATCTGGGAATCCTTGCCACCGAAAACCAATCCTCGTCCTTTATTCCCGCGTCGTACTGTGACTTACGCGAGTCCTTCCTTCCGACACCCGAACGTCGTTCAACGCGCGCGCTCGCGTTTACGTCGTCGACGGATCTACACTCGTGGAAATCTTTCGCGGCGAAACACAGCGAACGATTCGAAATGGCTCGGGTAAGGACGGAGAGAAAAGGAGGTTTCGGTGAAAAGGACGACGATCGGAGGTGGATTCGACGAACCGGAAGGCAAGGGAATAGGAGAGGCCGGAATAATCGTGGTCGATGCGCGGCAAGTAATCGGTAGCCTCGTTACCAGCTGCCGGCTCGTTAATTAACCGCGATTACGGGGGCGGTGGTGCGTGCGAGCGAACAGGCGGCGCTCGCTCCTCCGCGCGCTGCTACATCACCCCCACCACCCTCTCTCTCTTCTCTCGTTACATACTCGACGCTTGCCGCGCGCGACGAGCTTCCATCCGAACGATCGTCCGCCCGTGAAATCGCTACGATTTCGTGCATCGCGTCCCGGCGCCCGTCTCTCCATCTTCCTCTTGTATAACGCTTTTCACACCGTTACTCCGTCCGATACTCCGACACGCCAGCCACGTATGGCGCGCGTTACAACACGTTTTAGAAAGTTGCACGCGTCGTCGACGGACACGCGCGTCACGGCTAATTTATGCAGGTCAACGCGCGCGAACAAAGGCGACGTAGTTGTTCGTGTTCGACGAGGCGGTTGGAGTCGCATTCGTCGTCCCACCACGGTATGCGAAGCCAGCAACGAGCAACCGTTAACTCACGATCTATTCTTCGCGTGTGCGTTTCGGTCGCCCTACGTGCGAGCTTACCTGAAACAGACGAGAAGAGAAGCCTGTTGATAAATGCGATCGGCCGATTAATCGGTTAGAGTCGAAGCGATGCGAGCGGCGCGATGCGTTAACGAACCTGGCGCTATTTATACGCAGCGGCGGCAGTTGAAGCGGAATCGACGAATCGTATTAACGAATTGACATCGTGGATGAAAGGGAAAGAAAGAAAGGGAAAGAGAAGAAAAGAAACGGTTGCGCGATCGCGAAAGGTCGTCTGTTGGTATCTATCTCGTTGTTTTCGTTTTCCTCGCTTTCTCCAAGAGCGGTACGCGCGCGACGACGCACGAGCGAATACGATGACGCAGAGGACGAGCGATCAAAGTGGCTCGTCAAACGCGGTATTCATCGAGCGAGCCACGCAGGACGTAAATAGGCTGCAGCGTAATTCGTATCACGCGGATCGTACGCGCGTTGCGCCCAGGGTTAACCGACCGAGTCACCGAGCCACTTGACCCGCGATCGATGAAACCTCGGAATTCTCGGATGAAAAATTCCTCGTAGGTACGCGCAGGGGCGATCAAAGGCGAGCGCGTCGTATAACGGCGTTATAAGCGACGTCCGTTTATCGGCGTAATCGCGTCTCGGTCTCGGCGAATCGATCGACACACTCGTCTTCGTACCGAAACTAGGGACACGACGCGTTCGCACGAGCGACGATACGCGCAGGCTTTCTCCGCTTTCGGCGTTCGCCGATCGCCGTAGGCGTTCCCCCTTGCCGACGCTTCCAGATGTATCGATGATCGCGACGATCGAGCGTGCGCGGAACGTCGTCGTATCGGCGGTCCGGCACGGTCGCTATCGTCGCTTTGTCGTCGGTAAATTGATTTATACGCTCCGCCTTTGATGTCGGTTCGTCGCTCCGACGTCCACGTCCACGTCCACGTCGACAGCGACGCCGATGTTCGCGTTGAAAGGGCACACGTGCGCGCGCTCCACGCGTTCCTGCAACTTCGTCGTCGCGATTTCCTTTCTTCTCGCTGATTCGATCGACGAATCGATCTCGTCGTTGGCGATTTACGATCGAACGAAGAGCAACGCGCGTTTCCAAACGCGATCGTATTGTACCTTTCGAGCCAGGTTTACTCGCAACCGCACCAAGAGACGGAAGCTTAAATACCGCATCTGGCCGCGGCCGATCGAGCGGAAAGGGGACAGAGGCCGATTATTCCGCTGCTTTTCATTGAAAAAGCAGTGTCCGGTGAATGCGCGCGCGTTATCCGAAAGGGGGAAGGGAACGACGACGAACGCGATACCGAGAAATTCGATGCAACAGAAACGAGCGGCGGCGCGATGAGTTGCCGGGAAAGCGTTTCTAAACCGAGAGAGCCGCTCGTAAAGCCGCGGGGCCTTCCTCCGTACCATTACGATCGATTACGGACGGAAACGTCGAACGCGGCGTAAAAACGCGTTGTACGCGTTGGACAAGAGGATCTCGTCGAGATCGAATCAACGCGGTTTCGCGCCTACGCTCGCTCTCCAAAGCCCGCGACGCCACACCGTTTCCAAACGAACCGAAACGAGAGGGGAGGCGTTAAAAAACCGAAGCGACGCGACTCGACCGAGTAATCTCCGGATAACTTCGACAAGTTCAACTTGGAAACAGGAAGGCGGTTGATTATCGCCAGGTTGGCGTACTACGCGGCGCTTCTCGCGGAATCGATAAACGTTACACGGGGCGAGTATCGGGAGGCCACAGAGACCGCTAGAGATGGAAAAACGAAAGAAAGCGTAGGGGCGATTTTCGCGACTTTGCGACGAGAGTCGCGAGCGCGACTTAACGTCGTAGCTGGAATCAATTTAGCGGATCCACGCTGCTGCGGCTGACGTTGCAAGTCGGAGGAGGGGGGGGGGGCCTTCGACGACGCACTCGTGCCAAGAAGCGGCGGCGGCGAAGGCAAGCAGCTCGGTACAGAGCGACTCGCGCGCGCACACCGCGCGTACCAAAACGCGAGACGAGCTGGCGCTTTACGCGCGATCCGGTCTCCGCGAGTCGTCTTCCACGTCGGAGACGCGCAGCGCGAGAAGCGGGGAGAAAGAGGGGCGGGAGAACGCCTGCCGGATGATTATAGAGGGCGATGAGGCCAGGGAGCAAGTTTAACGGGCTGGTAAGCCGATGACTCGGAGTCATGACAACGCGTACAGTAGGGTCAACGAGTGTCAATCGAGGGCAACAGCGTCAAACGACGCCAATACGCTGTTGGGAAACAAACGTAAGCTGCCCTGCGTGTCTTTTGTCTGCCCAACTTTTTTCACCGCGAGAAAAGAGAACGTGGCGCTCACCAGCAACGAAAATAGCAGCGCGCGCGGATCGTCGCGAGTTCCGATCGTTGCGGTTCGTAATAAACGGTCGTAACGTCGCACAGCTGTCGGTGGACGTCGCATCTCGCGATCTTTGCCGTTTTAAACTCTCGTCCAGTCAACGATTCCACCGTGGCTGTAATTTTCTTCCACGAAACGACACCTGGCAACGAAAGAGAGGACACTCTCCTCGAGAACAAGTACGATCAAACGTCGCGCGCTATCGGTCGACCGTTGCGACAGTGGAGAACGCGTAATCGCTTTTATCGTCTTAATCGTCGTAATCCAACGTCGAGACAGCGACTCCAACGCGTCCGTTATCCTCTCTCGCGTTTGCAACGACGCACGCGATCGATCCAAGTGGAAAACGAACGCGCAGCGTCGAAGGAATCGTCTTTCGCATTCGGATCGTGTCTCGCCCGGCTCGTAGACAGCAGTTCCGCGACGAGAATCGCTAATGCCGCGGCGTCGACTTCGCGATCGCTAAACGTGCCGGCAGCCAAGTCCTGGATTCAACACCAGCCGCTGCTCTTCGTACGTAGAATCGTCGACGATCGTTTTCGCTGTTATTTTCGTTATTGTACGACGCGAAAAAAAGAAGAAAGGGTGAACGAGAAAGGTGGTCGTTTTCGTCTAATCTGATCGACAACGCGCAGGTGAAAAAAGAAAGAGAAAGAAAAAGGAAAGAAAACCGCGAACGGACGCAAAAAGTCGTTGCGGGAGCGCAACGAAAAGCACGGAGAAGGCGTGCGCGTTGCAGATAACGCGATCAACGAATCGACGGGGAAGAGGGGAGGCGTTTTAGCGGCGTGACGCGTTCAACGAGCGAATCTCGTTATCGTCGCGCGATCGACGTCGATCGAAAACATTTTCTCGTTAACGACTGGCGGAGGGCTTTCCCCGTGGAAACGTTTGTACCGCGCGAGTTTCGGCAAAGAGAGCCGCGTCCCCGTGCGCGTACACGCACACGTGCCGCACGGCGGACCGAACGAGCCGAGCGAGTAGAACGAACCTAGCAGAGGGTTATTAATTTCGTCGACTAGCCGGGTAATCGATCGACCGACCACGCTGCTATAGCGGCCCCCGTGCATTAAAATAATCATGGGCACGCGCGTTCTCGCCGTGTTGGAAACCGAACAGGGGAAGGAGGCTTAACATGCACGGGACCGTACATTATTATTAATTAATCCGTTTAGGATTTATAGGACGTATCGTTGTCGTTGTCCTGTACACGGCTTTCGGACAGCGGTACACGGTTACCGGTACCACTGTCCACCGATACGTCCACACGGTCTCGCGCTCCGCCAAGCCTCGTCCAACCCGCTAAAACGGAGAAAATTGATCGCGCGAACCGCGTTCAAACTCGATTCTCGGCTCCATCGTCGGTCGCTCGTCGAGCGTACAACGCGGGGCCTCCTCGCCTTCGGATACCGATCGTCCTCGGTTCTCCGATCGCAACGCTTCGCTGGAACTCGTTAAACGGAATAAACGCGGTCGCGGATTCACGTTCGCCGAACGGCGAAACGACGCAACACGACTAGTCGATAAAAGAGGCGGGCAGACGGTTTCAAGGTAAGAAGAACGCCTTGACGAGATCACGCTCGTCGGTAAGAGCCGATCGAAGCGAACGGGGCCCGCTTCTAAACGAGAGGATCGGAGTACCTGTGCGCGAATCGCTGCCGTGTCGGGAAGCCGGAAACAGGTTTCTGCTGGAATTCGTTCTTGTACAGATCGTTGGACCGAGAACGGCGAACGCGGAACGCGGAGAGAATCTGCCCGTCCTTTCTTCGCTCTCGTTGCTCCAATAATCTTATCGTCGGTCGAGTCTCTCCGCTCGTTTCTTCCATCAGCCGCGAACAAACGCGAGGCGAAGTTGATCGAATCGTTCGAAACGCGCGCAAAGAGGAACCAAGTTTCGGAGATGGCGAACGTTTGTCGCCGTGCGTCGCAAGATGATTTTGCTGCTAGCCGTTTCCCTGGCAGGTGAAACCGACGGTATCGGCCGCGTAGCTGCGCTCGTTCGCGTTCTCGTCTCGAATCGAAGCGAGACGAAACGCTCCGCGGCAGAATAGAGTGGAAGAAGCGAGACGGACGGCGCAAGGCCGAGCGAGCCTCGTAACGGAAAGGGGCGTCGGAGACGGGGGGGAGGGGCAAATTTTAACGACTCTCGTTGCACTCGCAGTTGCGGCGATCCGCTGCCGGCTTAAGCAAATTACCGAGGGAATTGCGCTTCAGCCACTTTCCTTCTACTCGCTTATTCCGATAATTTCCTCGCCAATGACGGCGAAAAAAACGTTCAACTTTACCGACGTCGAGGTTCCCCTAACCGGAATTTATACGCTACGCGTTCAATAAAATTTCCTTTACGCTAGTTTCGCAGCGCGAGTTCCAACGTCGGCTTTGCGTCGACGATATCGTTCGGCGACGCGCCGATTCGAGCAAACTCGAGAAATACGCTGGTCGCGCTGGTGCGAGTCCTTCGCGCGCTCCACGCGCACGTACGCGGCACGAACGTGACGAAAATTTCATTGCCAGTTTGTTCCGTGCCGCGCCAAAGCGCCGTCCCACGAAAAGCAACTTTATCGCGCTGCCGGACGATTTTCCAACTAAAATTTCGCCGCTCGGTTCGCGTAAACGCTTTCTCTTAACAGCGTCGAACGCGCGTGTCTGGTTGCATCACAAAAACGTACACGTGGCACCGATACATCTGGATAAAAATAAGAACGAGCAGCGAACAAGGAGAGGAGAGGAGGGAAGAGAAGAGAAGAGAAGAGAAGAGAAGAGAAGTACGAAGAGAGAAAGAGAAACCGGTTTAATATCTTTAAAGCAAATATCGCAGATTCAACGTTCGCGGTTGCTTTCAGGTTCTACAAAGCGCGCTGATTTACCGCGAACAAATTGATTCCGTCAACGTCCCTCTTTTCTCGTTTAACTTTGTCCAAGACTCGGTGAATCCGCGTCGCGATCGAATTCGGAGGCGAATCGTCCGCCCGTTTCTCGTTCGCGTTACGACGTACTCGCTCTCACCTACGTAAGTACGCGTTTCCCAACGAAGCCGTGGAGCGTGCGGTATCGCGTGTCGTTAGGCGTATCGAGTTATACCAACGGAATAAGTTTCACGGAGAGATCGTACGATCCATACGTTAATAAACTCGCGAAACGATATCGGACCTCTTTCCGCGGCCGTGCAACTCAACGGCCGTATAAATATCGCTCAAAACGCGTGTAGCTTAGCTCGCTCTGGTAGATAGATATCGCGGCAAACAGCGCGTTTACGTTTCGCGCGACGGGCATTCCGATGATCGCGAGAACGAGCGCGGACAACGAAACCGCACGATACGCCGACCGAGCGACTCGTCTTTGTCGCGGTTCCACCGGTTTCCTTGCCGGTTCCACTTTGGAATTTTTCGGGTCACGTTGACACAACCGCTGGCAACCGGCCACCATCGGGTCGAATCCTCGTCTTCTTACTCGTCGCGACTCGAACCGGTGAGAACGAATACACCGGTCGATATTAAGATATAGCGCGGACTAGTCGAAGAAACGAGTTCGCCGACTTCCAAACCGACGACGATCGTTTCGTTGCCGTTGCCCGACCGTGAGACCTTTCGTTTCTCGTGCCAACGACGCGAAAAGTTCGCACGGCTCGACGTCTCTCGCGCAACGAACCCGCAGCCGCGGCCGCCTCTGATATGGAGACGGCGATTCGTCGGTCGTCTCCGATCGAAATCCGCCGAATAGATCGGCACGAGGTCTACCGACGGACGATCGTTCGCTATCCACTGTGCGTCCGCGTTTCTTCGCGATCGTTCGTGCAGCGAGATAATCGCGAAGCCGAGGCGGCAAACGATTATTGCGTGCGTCGCGCACAACCGGCCACGAAAGTAGGTACGCGAACCAGTTGCTCGCTGGATGAGACAGCGAGGAGAAATTGCCAGAAGGAACTGCGGGTTGCAGCTGCGACTGTCGCGAAACGCGATTAACCGGGCCATCGATTTTCGTTGCGATCGAAAGACACGCACGCGGCGATACGCTTCGCGCGTCTACCGATCGTTCGACCCTGCCGAATCTTCGTTTCCTACTCTCCCCTTTTCCCGCGTATTCCCTTCCCGAGAAGCAGTTTCGAAGAAACGCGATTTGCCCACTGGTAGAAAGAGAAAAAGAGAACGCTTGAAACGGTCCGTCGTGTTGGGACAACGGCGACGAAAGATGGAAAACAGGCGAGAGCGATACGCGCGAATAGTAACGCGACGCAACGCACGAGCTTAATAGTTTGAAAGGGAAGAGGGAAGGAAGATCGGGGAACGATAGGTGGAAAACGAGATATGGTTAAGCGCGCACGGAACGGCAGCGTAGTATCGCGGCTACGGCTTGACTCGGCCTTCGGTTACCGCTTCGAGCGAAATCTTATTCGGGTTGGGGTGTTCCGATGCTCGTCAACCACCCTGTGGGCTCTTCCCATAGGGCGACGCAATAGGGTAAACGCGTTACGTCTCGTAAGCGGCTTATCGACGCGTAAATACGATCGAGAGAAAGGGTAACGCGCGGGCTCGCCAATCAACGCGTTGTTCCTCGTTCTTCGAAAATCGTCCACCGAATCCAAGGACAAACACAGATTCTCCGGGAAACGGAAAACGCGAAACGCCGATCCCGTAGAACGCGTTGTGACACGGGATCGTGCGATCGACCGGTGGATCGGCCGATCGAGGGCAATTTGTAATTTGATCGTGCGTCGACCGTTTGCTTCGATAGCTGTAAAAGCCGAGCTTGGCAAAGTCGCGGTAATTTCGTTTCCATCGTTTCGCTGGCCATTTTTTCGATCCATTTCGCCAGCGGGCTAACCGGCGACCGGCCCATTCGGAGCATCAGGCGCGCAGGCGCGATTGAATCGTAAATTCGCGTAGTAATTGAAACGCAAACGCCGTTCGCCAGTTACGTTAATCCTATGAAATACAGCGCTCGTTGCACGACTCCGCGCCACCTCCATAACCACCGACGCCAACGGCTCTTCCACCGAAACACCCACTTCCACACCCCCACCCCCAACCATATAGCCTCGTACGCTTCGCGGTGTTATCAACTCGCAGTGAGAAGTCAACACGCGAGCCCGTCCCATAGCGGCTCGCGTGACTCTAATGATTACGAATTAGCCATAAATTGTACGATCGTGTAAAGCAGTTATAATTTATAACGGCAGCTACGACCGATGTCGCACTTTTTCCCTTTTACTCGGTACGAAACCACAGGCGGAAAAAAGATACAGAAGCGACCGATACCTTTTACGGACCCTTACGGTTCGCGCTATTTATACCGGATGCCACAACGTTGCTCCGTTTCCACGAAAATCCTCTCGTTCGCTCCTGAAACGGAGGCTTCTCCTCGAGAGAAAGTCGACCGCTCGTTTACGCGAAGTCGGTTTTCCATCTCGCTTCGAAAAGTCTCGGAAAAGGGAGAAACGTTCGACAAGGATCGTCGATCGTCGGTCGGCGCGCTCGGTCGTTCAAATTTTTAACTTGTCGACGATCGAGATTCGTCGGGTAAGAAGGAACAGCAAGGGTAGGAGAAAAGGCGAACAGGAGGCTCGCAAAGGGCGAAAGAAAACGTTCTGCGACCCTTCATCCCTTCTCCTTGCACCTACGCTTCGAGTATTGATCGAAATCGAAGGGGAGAGTTTCCAATGCCGGGTGGGTCATACCTAATTCATAGTCCTTGGGTTCTTGCAACCCTCCTCCGGTGATTATTTCACGGCGGTCGACGGGGGTCGAACGCACCGGCTATACAACGCCGCGCGACGGTACGCCGAATCCAGAAAACTCGCCTTACCTCGCGCTCTATCCCGATACTCGAAACGACGAATCATCGAGCTTTCCGGAAACCTACCGAATCGTCTCGTTCCTACGCGACGATTCAAATTACACGGGTGTTTCTCCACGTATCGAACTATCGATAGCGCTCGATAGTTAGGATTTTGTCGTCAACGACGAAACTACACCGCTTCTCGTAATTTTTCACCGTTCGTCTAAAGCGAGTACACTCTTGTACCGTGTGTACTACCATCGAACGGGAAAGAAACGAAAATCGAGATGTCTCCGAAAGAGGCAAAAACCCGACGTAATATCGACGATATTTCGAATTACATAAATTTCCAAATATCGACATCGGGTGTACGTACGTTCCATCCGAAATCGGTAGCTCGGCTCGCCACGAAACTACGACGTGAAAAGCGACGGACGTTAATAATCGAAAGCAAAGAGCTTTCCAGCTAGCGGAAAAGTAACCGCGGCGCAAGGTACGCGTTTGCACGAAAAAACACAAAGCTAGGTATTTTTTCAGCCGGTCGGGCGGTCGCTCTCATCCTGGCTACCTGCGTCTACTCGTAGCCGTTACTCCGTAAACGCGTACGTGAGTTATATAACAGGAAACGCTAGCGTGTCGGAGCGGCGGCACTTTACACACGTATGCTCGCGCGCTCGTGCTCGCTGTCCGTGCCTGGTCTATCGCGTACCCGTCTCCGAAACCTTGGAAAGCAACCGCGCGAGCACACCAAGCGCCAGAAGAAAGTGGCGGATTGGACTGAAGGGAAAAACGGACAGAGACGAACGAGCGAAGCTAAGGGGAAGACAGACAGAGAAAGAGAGAGAGAGAGAGAGGCTGTTGAAAGGGAACCACAACGCGTTGGTAGTGGTAAGCGACGCGACACGCGCGCCGTGCGCCGCTACTCTCTGGTCCGAGAAAAAACAGGAAAAAAATAGCAGGAGCACTTTTCACCGAGCGTGCTCGAGTTCCGGCATAGAAGGTAAAACAACACCTAAAGGCACGTACGCGGGCACCCTCGATGACGACGACGACGACGACGACGACGGTGATTCTTTGCCATGCGAGTCAACGCGCGCGTGCGCTCGAGGAAGAAAAAAACCAGTTTTAAACGATACATAAAGGCGGAGGAAGAGAAAAGAGGGAGAGGAATTTTCATCTGGTCGTCGCGCGTCTCACGCGTGTTGATCTATAACACCGGCGAGACGAGAGCGACTTTTCGAGTCTATCGAACGTGTAACGCGACGCAGAGCGAACGACACTCGGGCAAAGTTACGGCGACGGGGAGACAACAAAGAGGAGAAAGAAAGACCGACGACGAACGCCTCTTATAAATACGCTAAACGTCGAGGGTACAAAGGATACGCGAGAAACGTGGCAAGGGTTGAAACGAGTCACGAGGAGAACGAGCGAAGCGCCGATGGTCCAAGGAAATAGAAAAGGAAGGAAGGAAAAAGAGAGAGAGAGAGAGAGAGAGAGAGTGAGAGGGAGGGAGGGATTGGCGAGCAAGCTCGAGGAAAAGAGAGGAAGAACAGGAAAGGGGTAGAATAGAAACACAAAGGGTTATTTTAACAGCCCTTTGTCGAGCGTGGCAGAACGGAAAGAAGAAAAAGTAACGCCGTTGCCTTGCAATTATTTAGCGGACTGTGGAGCGACCGAGAGGCCAAGCACCGGAGAAAAGGGAAGCGCGAACGGTTACAACGGGCAACGAGGGAAGAAGGTAGCGGGCGAAGCGATTTTCTGCGAGAGCTGGCAGCGGATAAAGGTACGGGAATAAACGCGAATAAACGATCGCGAGTGAAATTTTCGTGCGACGATCGGATGGGAGGAGAGAGGGGCGAAGGCAGGCGCGAATTCGGGACGAGAAACGACGGAAGAAGAAAAATTGCACGGAGAATCGAAAGACAAGAGAGAAGAAGGTAATGGACTTTATCGGACCGGTAGGTGGTCGACCTTCCGTTTTTTTCCTCCTCTCCCGTTCCTTCTTCAACCACCTGAACGCGACTCTCTCTCTCCCCCCACCGTCCGCGGACCCTCCTTAATTGTCTTCCACTCGTTTTTACGCCCGTTCCACTTCGTTACGGTCCGAGTAGCGAGGAGGCCTTGCGAGACATTTACAGTGCCGCACGGGTGGCCTGGATAAAAACAGGCAGAAACCAACAGGATGAAAGAAAAAAAGAAGAAAAGAAACAAAAAAAGGAAACAAACGGAACGTTTGGGCGCGTATATTGCGAACGTCGCGAAACACCCGCCACAACCTTATCGATCAAGTCGATTCTCGCGTTCGTTATCCTCGGGCTAGCCCGTCGCTGTCGTTTATTCGCGATCGCACCTACGTATGATTTATTCGCCGCGTGTACGAACGCGGCCAGGACGACAGAGGGTGCGCCACGGCAAATCACGAACAAACGGTTTTAAACGAGCGTGACTTTCGAATTCGTTACAAAGTGTTTGATTTAACAACGAGAATCCGGTCGAGTTCGCGCGTTATTTAGCGTAGTTATAGCAGCGCGTTGCTAACGCTCGCGTCACCAAGAGGTTACGAGAATTAGCCAAGTTAGAGGCTGTTAGGCGACCACCCGGATCGGAGATCCCATAATGGTACTGGATTTAACCCCGAGGCCTGTCAGTAGGGTTTCGCCGTAGTTTCAGACTCCCGCAGCCGGAACGTTATATGTGTAGCCTCCCTCCTCCCCCTTCTTACTCCTCGGTCACTAAACTCACCGACGAACCAACATCCACGCGTCTATACCAACGCGACTTCTCGGAAAACTTAATGCCGCGCGCGCGCCTCCACTGTGCGTCGCGTAACGCCGTATTTTTCAGCAAATCGTCCACCAACTAACCACCGTCGAAACGTCCTCGTCGTCGCGCTCTCTACCCACCACGACGATTACACCTCGCGTCCCCTCCTTCACCGCCGATCGAACGCGTTTCACATACATTTCCGACCGTGACGTTCCAGCATTTTTCAAACTATCCGATTTATTAACACATCGGCGACGGCTAACGACAAGAACGCGTCTCAAAAATAAATGTATAGGACGCTTTGGTCGTTCTTCGGAAACGTCGCGCGCTACACGTTCCACGAATCAAAAAAAAAAAAAAAAAAAAACTGTTTGTGCCTTTACCTTACTCGTATGTACCGCGATACGGATACGTTATGCATACGTTAGAACGATAAGCCTCGAATTCGAAGGTCGGCGCTTTGCTTCCACTCGTAATGACAAGTTTCAGATAACTCTGTTTATAATGGAAAAAGATAATCCCTAAACGGTTGATGAAATCATCGCGCGTCGACGGAGCGAGTGCAAAGTATTTTGGTTTTTCTTTGGCCTCTACGATTTTTTATCATGGCTACACGGAAACGCGCAACGAACAATTCGAAGCCTTCGAACGGCTATTGTTCAAGTCAATAGATATAAGCGACTTTATGCAAAAAAGTAATTTACACCTTTTGAAATTCCTTGGTGAAATATCGCTCGGTTACGGCAGCCAAAGCGTAGACGACAACATCGAAGATCGAGTAAGAGCGAGTAATTCGAATTCGATCGACTTTATCGTCGATGAAAGAACGAAGATTCAAAAACGTTTATACTGGAAATATGGATCGAACGAAATTCGAAATACGTACACGGTAGGATCGATCGTTCGGCGAGCGGAAGTGGTTACACGACATCGTCGTGCTTTTCGTCGTATCGTCGCGAGAAACGCTCGACGCTTGGCGCTTCTGCGTTCCGTATCGTTCGTCACCGGAAGATAATTAATTTTTCGCTGGAAAAAAAAAAAGAAAACAGCCTCGACACCGAGGGACAAAGGAAGAGAGAACCGATATAATAAACGTGGTTGCCAGAGGCTTCGTGTGCGGTCGCCGACACGATACCCGATATCCGTCGTTCGAACAACGTGCAGGAATTAAAACGGACTCGTCGTCCTCGGCATTACGGATGTCTAGTCAGTTTTATCGCTTCTGGCACGACGAAAGCGAATAACCAAAGGAAAGATAAAAGACGATGAAAGAAAGTGTGCTTGCACGAGCGAGCGTGATTAAGAGACGGAGGGCGAGAGAGAGAGAGAGACGACGACGATACGATGAAAGAGAACACGAACAGGGAACGAAGTGGAACGGGACAAGATGGGAGTAAGGTAGGGGAGGCACGAAACGATAGGCATTGAATGGTCACGCGCAAACCGATATGCAGGCTCGGTTAACGTACTTTGTTTTAATATTCGCCAATGACGCTCGACGAACGATAAAAACTACGATCTGCAATTAATAACGATCAATCGTTCGACTATTTGATCGTTTTACGACTCTTGGCTCGAGTAAAGCAAACCGACGAGACCGATTCTCCTCTCGTCGTTAATTTTATCGCTCCCGCGTCACCCATCCATTATCTCGCGCCCATCTTTCGAAACCTGCGTGTAGTCGCAGATTCAAGATCGACCAACGAAAAGAAAGCGGGGAAAAAAAAGGAAGACGACGCGCCGTATAAAAGTGCGATACGGTTAAGCGATTTTATACGGACGTTTATAGGACTTGCACGGAATATCCATGCACGACGACGGTCGCTTTCTCTCGCGACTCTGCGAGAGTACGTACGGCGGTGGCGATAACTAAAATTATACACGCGACCGGCCAACCGGAGGCAAAGTACGGCAAGGTAGTTAAGAAAATTGCCGGTACTCGGCCGAGTGTGTACGGCTCTGTGGCGAACGAGTTAGAAGGCTCGCGCCTCTTTCTTTCAACGGCCAGACCTTTTTTTCCCCCTTCCACGAGTCTTCGCGAGCACCGCGCGTCGATCGTGGATGCTAGAAACTTTGGTGAAAGCGACGAAACACGGTGGGCGAACGAGAATCGGACTCTCGCTATCGCGAAAAGACTTTCGCGTAACGAGATCCGAATATCGAGAGTAGCCCGGATAAACAAGAGCGAACGAGAATTCGCTAAAAGAGAAATAGAGCGAGCGACATAGACAAAGAGAGAGAGAGAGAGAGAGAGAGAGAGAGAGAGAGAGAAAGGTGGAAACGACAAAGGAAAGGTGGCTGAAAAAAATATACCTGGATAATAATAAGGATGTCCGGCGTGCGAAGGATGCACGAGTGGATGCGGCGCCCGGAAGTCCATTCTGGCCGATGTCGTACAAGAGCTTCGCCGACAGCGTAGACTCGAGGGAAATGCACGCGATGCTGCGAAGCTAGCAGGAAACTATGGCAGGAGGCCGTTTTTTCTTCGTGACCTCCTTTAATCGATCGAACTGCATTTTTTTACATCCACCACTCGTCGATCCATCGATCCTCGATCAACGCATGCATTCCACGCACTTATACTTTTACTACGGCACACCAGCTTCTCTTTCGCGAGAAGGCTTTCCGCGATAGTTAAAAATAAATCACCGATCGATCGAGCGCGTAGCCGCTAATCGAGAATAGGACGGTGATCAACGACGAAGCGAACACGGCCCGACGAGAAACGTCGCTACTTCGCGATGAATCGGCGTGGTTCCACTTTCCAAACGGTTCGCAACGCGCGGTAACGCTACTCGATCGGTATCATCGTTCATCGCGCATACTCTCGCCGCTCTTGTTCGACGTCGACGCGTGATTTACAGCTTCCGAACGGATCGCGCTACCGTCCGCAATTCGCACGTTCCACGCGACCGCGCCGGATAGAGTTTCAGTCTTCTTTCAGGATCGCGTTCCTGCGTTAACGTTGTCGCGCGTCGATAACGGCTACCGAACGGTACGAGAACAACGATAATAACCGACGAACGATCGAATCGTCGCGCGACGTTTCCGTTGGCCGTAGACCGACGCGAGAACGTTACGGAGCGAGAAAGTCGCTGCTACTCGTACCGCGCTCCACTCGTGACTGGCAGCAGCGAACACCTACGCACGAGAAACACCACGCTCGCGCGCGCGATCTATCGTTGAACCGAGTACACGCGCACACACAAACGCGCGCGGAAAGAGCGTGAGAGAGATACGGGCGATGGTGGAGTTCCGCGCACTAATCACCACTTAATTGGCCGAGACCGACGCGGCAGGTCGTGCCATTACGGCTAATTGACTGAATGCTTCGGCGCTACCGCCAGACGGCCAGGATATATTTTCACGCGCGCGCCTCGCAGCCAACCGAGGCCGAGCGTATACGGCCAAGAGGAACGGAGACAGGGACAGGGACGGGGACAGGCGAGAAAGAGGAGAATTAGTGCTGCGAAAGGGAGGGGGAAGTTCGAATCGGCCGAGAGTATAGGAGACGCTTTTAAAACGCGTCGGTATCGCCTGTCTTTTGTTCGCGACACGCGTTGCGCGTGCGCTCGCGTCTTCTACCGACCAACGGACCGATCGACCGAATAAACGAGCAATCGCGACAGACCGGTTATACACTGTGACGGACGAAATCCATCGTTAACGAGTCGCTCGTTCTCTCTCTTTCCCTCGCGTGGTGTCCGAGAACGAATCGACCACCCTGAAACGACACCAACGGTGGCTGGTACTCGACTAAAGAGCCGAGTCGCGCGTTCGACGCGCTTCGTTCGCCTTCGTGTCCCTTTCGCCCCTCCATCGTGCCAAACGCGATCGTACAGATACCACCGTGCGCTCCGAGCAAGATCGTCCGATCCGTTCGAGCGAGAGTAGAATACGAGCGCGCGACAAGCCGGACTACGCCTGCTTTTCGGCCAATGGAACCCGTCGCGCGTTATTACACGCGTCTTTGCCAGTCGTTTCACGAGCCGGCGGTAATCCTTCTTTCTTCTCTTTTTGTCGACGACAACATCCCTGGTATCGCTCGACTCGCGTACACGACTTTCACCGTACAACCGTGTCGTGGTTCCGAAATAATTTTTCGCGCGACGCCTACCGCCGCTAGCGTTTTTTTTTTCCCCACTTAGCTCGCGCGAAGCTCGAGCAAGGATCTCGATTCGTACGATCGCCGACGATTTCGTCGCGTCTTTTTCTTGCTCTAGCGAGTTTTCTTTTTTTCTCTTTCTTTTTTTTTTTTTTTTTTTTTTTTTTTTTTTTTTTTTTTTTTTTTTTTGACAGTTTCGAAGGGAGAGAAAGAGTTCGGAAAATGGCACGATAAAAACAAAAAAATCGTAAGAAGAAGAAGACGAAGGAAGGGAACGAGACGAAACGGAGCGTATTTGGGAACGTCGTCGACTACGTTCCGTTTCCTCTCTTCCCTACCGCCTGCGTAATCATACACCCGCTCGCTGCCTCGTGGTAATAGGCGAGAAGAGGGCATGTATACGGAGCAAGATCCTGCTATCTCTCTCCCGCTTTGTAAGCCATCTGGCGCTGAAGCGGCACGCGCTGTGAAACCAGCAAGCCGCTCGGTTTCCTCCCCTTCCATCTCCTAGCCGCCGATCTACGTTCCTCGCTCCCCTTCGGCCCTCGCACTCGCTCTTTCGCTATCTCTCTCTCTCTCTCTCTGTCTCCCTGCCGTCCGCTCGCGCCAACCCCCATTCAAATCCAGCTACTTGCTTCGGTCTGACCATACCACGATCGTCGTCCCTTCCTTGCTCTTTCAACGCGAGAGAGCCGAAACTCTATAAACGCAAGAGGCGAGAACGAAATGGCCGATAAACGAAACCGACCGCGGAACAAAGTCGGGCATATCACGATCACCTAGTCGTTGACTTTGTCGATAATTCCATCCGTTTCGATATTCGATATGACGCGATCGTGATTATCGCGGTGTCTCGACTCTGGAAAACGCGCAAACCTATCTCACGAGCGAAAAATCGTACGACGAACGTCTTTCGAGTTTTATCGAACCCGGCGAGACAATGGCAAGTTGGTTCGAAACAAATGCGGTTTAGACGCGAGCAAGGTGGAGACGCGCGACGAATTCGTGATCAACCTGTTAAACGAATTACAGATGCGTTCGTAAAACGACTCGATCAATTCCACCTCTTTGCTCGCAGGCTCTCGAATCGAAAATTGTACCCGACTTTTAGCGGGCGAGCGAGCGATCAAGATCGCTATTCGACAACGAACGGATCATCGATAAACAAAATCGATCTATCGCGAAACCGTGTTACGTAAAAGACGCGCGATCGATGCGAGTTTGCTACCGCGAAGCGACGCAAAACACGAAACGAGGCAGAGTCCGGTTGGCAGAAAGAAAGAGAAGAACGTAATAATTGAAGGATCGATACGTCCATTAAAGTTTATTATCGATCTAACAACTGCCCGACCGTATTCTTTCGAATCGTTTCTAAACGAAATCTTCGGCGAATTTGAACGTATTCGCGAACAAGCAAGTAAGAACGGTAGCGTTCGTGGGTAGCATAGCGAGTGTCAACAGGGCGAGATAAGAAGAAGCGAGTTTCTCGAATATAATTCGAGATGGGACAAAGTTGCGCGTACGGCGCGACGCTGTATCAACGTCGACGTCGGCGTCGACGTTCGCTAATTGGCATGGTCGGGAGGCGAAGGAGAAGTTGGAACGCGATAGGCGTCGCGCGGCCGAAATATGTACGTACGTATAACAGCGAAGATCGGTCGTACGCGCGAGGCGAAGGAAAAAGACAAGAGGCCACGAGCCACGAGATCGACGGCGGCGAGGAAGACGGAAAGACGGTACGCGAACGACGGCAAAGTTAGATGCCCGAGTCAGAGAACCCAACAGGCGGCTGTCTGTCGAGCAAAATCAATGCGTGCCGGCGACAGGGAACTTCCCCCGAGTTACCCCGCTCGCGCTTCTTCTTCCCTCGTGGCACGCTATCCTCTTCCACCTCTGCTCGTGCCGTGACCAACCCTCTTCGCTCGCGTATCCTTCTCTCTCTCTCTCTCTCTCTCTCTCCCTCTCTTCTCTCTCTCTGCCTTTAGTTCGTTCCCTGCTGCGAATCTCCGGATATACAAACACGGTTGGTCATGCTCACCCTCGCTTCAATCCAATACGCTCGCGTTCGCATTCGCGTTACGGTTCCAGTTCCCTTTCTCATTTCCCACTTCTCCTTTCCCCTTTCCGTTCACCTTCGCCGTTACCCTCCGAAGACGCTAACTCCCCCGAGGCTAATAAGCTCTACTATTTTTATCGAGGTTTTCACCTTGAACGAACTTGACGCATCTTGGCATTTATATCGCCTCCCTGATTACTAGGCACAACCTCTAGCGTCTAGCCTCCTACGAGGATACTTTTTGCGTCATGAAGCGCTAGGAAGAGCGGGGGCTAAGTCGAGACTTGCAAAAGGAATACAAAAGTTTCAGAAAAAGCCACAAAATTCCGAGAACAGCTTAGAAAAAGAAATTATTTTGCGTCGGTGAACGGAGAAGTAGGGAACCGAGAGGGTAGGAGAGAGAGAGAGAGAGAGAGAGAAGAGAGCGCGAGCAGGACGTTACTCGAAATAAAACCAGCTGGCCGCAAGAGGTGGGCGAAACTACTCTCACGCCAGTCGGTGGTTAATTATTAACACGGGCCGACAGAGGGACCGTGCGCAGCGCGTTAAGAGGGCGCGTGTAGAGCAACGCGCTGATATATACGCGCTGCGTGGCATCAACCCGATTAAGACGACCGATTTCGTCCAGAAATCGACACAACGTTCAGCAACGGAACCGCGGAAATTTCTCCGATCGATCTTTATATTCGAGAATTCTTCTCGGAGGAGTTAAGCGTGGAAACGTCGCGCGAACGTGGTTAAAAAAATACACAGACGCGTATCATTTAAGAGGAAGAAAAGCAGACTTGGCAGCGATTTGGCGGTGGAGAATGTGCGCCAAAATCGAGCCTTTTGGCTGCGCGCCTGCCGAGAATACGTGAGCAACCCCGATGTAGAAGTTCGAGCGACAAGGAGCGAGAAAAGCAGTCGATAACGTTGATATCGATTCCCAAAGGAAGAGGAAAACGAGCACTTCGCCTCTCTCCCTCTGATTGCACTCCTAGCAGCGAGAGAGCAAAGGAAGGTCGTAAAGGATAGAACTTCCCTATATACATATACATATACATACACGTACACGTACGCGTATAATAGAGGCGCGCATACACACGAGCCTAGCCCCCTTTTAGTCCGCGTGTCTCTTTCCCCTCTCTCTATACACGATGGTATAAGTAGACGACGATGTCCTGCCTCTGTACGCTTTTCAGGACAGGAGAGTCGTGTTGACGAGAAACGACAAGGCTGGTTTCCTAATTCGAATTTAGGTGTTGGGCGGGTTGGCAAGTGGGCGCAATGCGGTGTCGCGCTGCGGGCATTTGCTCTTTCTCCTTCGATCCTTCCTTCCTTCCTTCCTTCCTTCTACTTCTCCATCGCACCCACCACCTTCCTGCTCTCGCTCTCCTTCGCTTACCCCCTGTCACTGTCAACGAGCGCTACTACCCTGTCTACCAAACCACCTACTTCCTCTAAGCCAGATCGACCGACCTTAATCGACCTTTTCATCTCGGTGATCGTGTTTCGTTTGAAAGCTATTTTCTTTCCAACGTGTGACCTCTGTATTTACGCTGCAATTAGTTTACTTCTGCGGTTCATCGAAACGCTTAACCGTAAACCGTATCGTATCGTGGCGTACGATCGAATTTCCAAGTGGCTTTATCCCGACTATCCGTCGCGATCTATATAATTTATCGTTGAAAGAAGTAAACGACAAATCGTTCGGTCGAATAATCAACGGAGAAATTGGGCGAATTTTGTTTTCGCGAAAACCTCGAATATCTTTGTTTCGTCGAGTAAACGAATTTGCATGAAAAATATTATTTATCGTCGTCGTCGTCGTCGTTGCGAAAACAAAATTTGTTCGCGAGCCTCTCGTCAAGAATTTTACGACTGCTAAATAGCGGATCAGCGCGATGCTTGTTACACGACGATCGTCCGCGCGAACTCGACGAAACTTACCTTCTGGTACGAAAGCGTGTACATGTTTGGCAAGTCGGAACGATAAAAAGGAAAAGAAAGCGGAGAAGGTGTTATGGACTAACAGTAGCGAAGATGGAAAGTAGCGAGCTATTGTTCTTTGAGAAAACATGCGAACCGAGGAATGCTTAAACGTTTTAGAAATTTACCGAACAACCGCGTCAAAATTTCATTGGGAAGCTTTCTAGCGACTTGAAAACCAGAGGATGCTTGGCACGAACGAAGAAAAGAAAAAGCTTTAGCGAATTATACGCCGAGGTAAATATTTTCTTGAACGTAAGATCGAAGTAAATGAATAAAAACGGGATAAAGCGCAAAGGAAAGAAGAAGAAGAAGAGGAAAGAAAGAAAGATGATTCGCAACTGTTAGATTTTTTAAGAGCTTTCTCATCCATTCGCCCGCTATTTCTATCCTTTTCATCGCACCGATCACTCTCGCGATCTTCGATACGTCATCTCTTCGTTCAAGCACGTACATACATCTACGTATACGTATATTCTTTATCTCTTGAAATTTAATCCGTGCGAAAATATATTCGTTATCTTGACTTTAACGAAATAGCATCGTTCGATAAAAGAGAAAAAGTTCATGTGCAACGGTTAAAAGAAAGAGCGAAAGAACAGTAAAATAAAAAAATACGTATACATACAGCGACGTAAAATCTAACGTATTCGTCTCAAGTAACTCTGAAGTGAATGCTTACGCAGGAGATAGCGTTCCAACGTAAACCGATAACCTTAGCGTGTCTGGCAAATGTTTGACCACATACATAATATTTTTCGTTATCTAAGACACTTGTATACTTAATCTTCCTACGCATGTATAAGCATGCATATATGGGATTATAACGTAGAAAAAAAAAAAAAAAAGTCGACTAAATAAGAAGCATCTCGGATTTCTCGATGTATACGTTCCATTGCTAACCCCTTTCCCTTTAAACGAGAAATTCGACTAAAAGTTTGCAACGCGAAGTTCGCTGTCTATATTTTCTTCGATTAATACCTCCCTTGCAAACATGTTATACGCTTAACGAGGATCGAAAACATTCTCCACTTACCTTGTTCTTTTTCTGGAACTTTCACCGGAACCTTCTTATCCGGTGCCTTCGGTGAACAGTTTTTCCGTGCTGGTTTAACCGTTAACGTCGGTGGCACCTACGGAATATATAGGAACGTTCGTAATAAATTATTCATCCGGTGGCACGCGTATCCAGCTTAGAAACCATAGTTATCAGAAAATGACTCACCACCTTCTCGGATCTTTCACCGGATGGCAATCTCGCGACAGCTGCGTCAGGGCTATCTTCCGGCGGTGGAGGTTGCACTATCCAATTGTATTCGCGTTTCTCAACTGGCAGGCCCCATCGTTCGTATTCGAGGCTTTGTGTGCGCAATGTTTCGTAACAGTCTAAACAGACCACTGCGAAATCTCCGTTTTCCAATAACAGGCTCTTCTCAGGTTGTCTGTGATATCTCAGGAAAGGGAAGTCCTTCACGAGTAACGCTCTGACGCGTTTCCTGTACGTCGTAATACCACAAACGTAACAGCAGTAATCATGCGTGTTGTATTGCCTTTCCGCAGCATTCGCTTGTTGACCGCTCGGAAGAGACTCGTAACGACGCCACTGCGCCAAAAGAGAATGATAACAGAATGTGCATACTAGCGCAGAACCGTCTTCCCTGAGTTGCTCGGCGTTCGGCGGTGACTGATGACGCAGTAATTCAGGGAAAAATGGCGCGTTACGACCCTGAGGCCGACCATACAACACTCTTGCGAGGGTTAAATCACTATGCAAGCCACACAAGAAACAATATATAGAACTGCTCGATGTGCCTGGGTTACTACCGAACGTTCGATCTGAACTAGAACTCGGTGGGGTGGCGATTGATCGATTCACGTCGCCGTTTGGATGTGGACTAGGAATATCATACCTAAAATACGATGATAATAAAGATTCGAGAGAAAACGGGCGAATATACTATGAAAAGGTTGTCGAAAGATTTTATTTGCACAGCGACTAACCTGCGACGTTCTAAAGGAACTCGTTCAGCATCCATACTTTCCCATTGTTGGGCAAGATGATTCACGCAGTGAGTACATGCTAACACCCTACCGTGACTATCCATACAGGCATTTTCCGATGTACGTGCCATTCCCCTTAAACATGGAAAATGCATAGCGTGCGAATTCATTCCTTCCGGACTCGTAGACAACCTTTCAACGACAAACAAACGTAACGATTAATATCCATACAAATCAAACTAACACGATCAACGTACGTGACAAAGAATACGTGACAGCAACTCTGAAAATCGTACCATTTCATGTGAGAACGAGGATACAATCTCTCGCAAATATAGCACCTATAGTTTTGGCCGAGAGCAACAGTCCCGTTTTCAGCGGGCCCGTTGTTCGGAGAGTTTCGTTGCCCAGGGGTGGATCCTTTTATCGTTGCGCTACGTTGTTTGTTCGTAGCAACGCTCGATTTGTTCAAATCGTACGGTTTGAAACGAATATCGCTGCCAGCAGAATTGGCTGGGGACTTTGACACCACCGGTCTCGGAGAAGGGCCCCGCTGTCGA
The DNA here is from genome assembly GCA_014737525.1 of Bombus difficillimus. Classification (NCBI taxonomy): domain Eukaryota; kingdom Metazoa; phylum Arthropoda; class Insecta; order Hymenoptera; family Apidae; genus Bombus; species Bombus difficillimus. Next base: position 341,800 of record JACXIT010000235.1, on the reverse strand, counting down.
AAATCCACCATCTGCATACACGCTTGACCCTCGCGATTTTCTTCGCCGAATAACTGCTGTCTTTCTGGCAAATTTTTATAACAAACGGAGCAAATTTGCACCAGCCCCTGAGGACTAATAGGACTAGCTCCTTGCGGAGGTCTCAGAGAATAAATAAAAGGATAGTACGTCTCCTTCTCGGGATTACGACAGCAGTAAATAAGTCTAATATTTTTCGAAGGGTAGTCAAGCGCGCAAGTGTAACAGGTAAAGGTAGTTGCTTCTATTATAGCTGCTTGCCGTTTACGAAGCGTGTAATTCCGATCACCGTGTGGAACTCCTTGATCGGTATATTCCTTCCATTGTAACAGAAGATGATTTTGACACGCTGAACAGGCCTACAGACCGAGGAAACGAATTAAATCCCAAGTACAGGAATTACACAGGCGATTAAACAAGAAATAACGAAGATGATACACGTACTTGTACACGCCCAGCGCTATCCATTGGTCGGCTCCTACTTGGTCTTGGATGAAGCATTAGCGAAGGAAAAAATGGCGAGGGACTGGCGGAAGGATGTGGCGGGGTTGGCAGTGGTTTTGCTGCAATGTGACTAAGTGATCCTCGCGTGAACTCATCCCCACATACGTAGCAGACTTCCGTAACCGAATTTTTATCTGGCATTGAGAGATCTAATATATCAGTGCCGGCACTCGACGTCGATCCTCCGCTGTAAATGGCTGTAATCCGTTCGATTAAAACACAATTAAACGTTACGTTTATAAGTAAACACCGAAAAATGTAATTCTCGCCTAAGCGACGAACATTAATAAGTTAGCGCTTACGTTGAGGTTGTGGTGGTAAAGCTGGTTGCGGTGCAGGTGAACTCCTAGGTGCGTGTCTTAAATCCAATGCCGCTTCGTTCGATATTCTCGAATCTTCTACAAGCTGTCGAGGACTTTGTAACCTTTGATGCGGCGATTGCAGTCTTTGATGAGGAGATTCCATTGCGAGCCTCGCTTGTTCCAAGTGTCTGTGCGTTTCTGCCGTATTAGAATGTGGTCTTGGCAGTTCGATGGAATTCGACGATGGCCTTGTCTGTTCCACTCTAGGCGATGGTGAATTTAGCGGAAGTCGCGGGGAGATTCCAATCGGTCGGTTTTCGGGTCTGAGCTGCGGTGTTTGGTCATTGGTTAAGCCAAGGACTTGAGCCGCGTATTCCCCTTGAAGAGCCATCTCGGCTCCCGTAAATGGACCACCGTCGCATCTTTTTAACCAATAAATTCGTTGACTATGAGGTCTGGCATCCTGTTCGTAACTCTCCCATTGTTGTAACAGCAAGGCGTAGCAAAGACTGCATGCCTTGACTGCTCCGCTTCTAGCTCCCTCACCACGATACCCATTAGGTGGTTCATGGGACTCAAGAAATGGAAAGTAAGGTTCGTTCGGCGCACCGCCCGGACTTGGTTTCACTCTCAGCCAATATTGTTCCCCATGGCCTATCGTACCGCAAACGAAACAAACCCTGGCAGCACCTCCTGTATCCTCGGAGGATGAGTTCGGTTGTGGGTTTGCAAGTGATTGCCCGTCAAGTCCCGGCTCATTTTTCACATATAGATTACCTTCCATCATGTCAGGAAACCATTGGGTCTCTTCAATGCCCTCTTATATATCTCTGTTTGGCACACATATACGATCACAAGTTACAATAACCGACAAAATTTTTGAATTTTGCAAATATCTGTAAAATAAAAGAACATCTTGTTAGTCTATAACCTTTCATTATTATTATTATTACTACTACTACTATTACTATTACTATTAGTATTACTATTACTATTATACGTCTCAAATAAAAAGCTTAATGGCAACGATTCGTACAACCGATGCCTTATATGAAATACGGATGATAGGGAGTATAAAAGGATGCGAGGAATATCATTTTAAAATGTTTTGCAGTATCCGATTGTATATTAGCAAGTTTATCGGAGCATAATTGTAACCCTATTCTTTGTCTAGCGTAGAAAAAAATTCAGTTGTTGCAAGCACGAAGAAGCAGATTTATTTAATTACATAATACGTATTAACGACTCCGTGGATTAACCAATTGTTGTACAAACAGAACTTTACGATCAACAAAATTGACTCTTTCTTCTTCTTAATTACGTTTGATTCCAATAAGACAAGATCAACTCTGATACAGCCTTAAAACCTACACGTTATTTCAATCGTAACAGCATGAAGGTGCAGAAGGATACAAGTAAACAAGAATGTTGGAATTGTATATTTGATAGCCGTCATGATAAATCGTACTAAATTTTCGAAAATGCTATATTTTATTGCTCGGAAAATGGTTATTTCGAACGGTAAATAGGACGTATTGTTAACCGTTGTACACTCTTATCGTTTGTGAGAAGTATTGCAACGCACGATGCTTTTAGAATACCGTAACATGTGGTATTTTTGGAGCGTTGCTACATCGACGTTTACCGACACCGACCATAGAACACTTTTTCGGATATCGGCAATAGTAAAAGAAATTAAGGGATGGCCGTTCCGTTTGTATCGTGTTTATGGTGATTTCGTATAGAATATAATTTAAGCACACAGGTAAGAATGAAACACGAGCACGGATCAAAGGTAAGCACTATCGAAGAAATCGATCGGATTATGCATTTTTCAATGACGAGAACACAGTTACCAGCAGATACAGGGAGGGAAGTTGGTGGAATATTTTTCATTTTTTTTTCTTTTTTTTTTTTTTTTTCTTTCTTGCAAACGGGAAGAAATTACGAATGCGGTTAAAAGTGTTTAAGGTAATGGTTGCGCACTGAATAGAACCAATTTGTATATTCAGGGTTTCGTGATTGAGATTCAGTCGAATTAAACGGTCGAAAATCGAAATAATCGAAAGTAAAATTACAGGAATTTTGACGGTGGGATAAACGGAATAAATGTGGAAAAGGGATGTTGGATATCGCAGACAAGGCACCCGTGCACTCTCCTCGCTACCGAAATACGCACCCACAGGCACTTTCGTATGCACACTTTACGTTTTACATAAAACACTCACATTTTCACAGTTCGGATTGGGTAGCCACCACATCGCTACTTTGTTGTGGTAATTTTGATTGGCGATACGTATTACTTAGGCGAAGCAGAGCTTCCTTATCTCGGATTCTAGTCTCTGCCATACGTGGTCGAACACCACACCGAGTTGCGGGGTGTCACCTTCGAAATAACGTTGTGCCTCGTTACACTCATATTTACATGCACAGTGTATCGTCTAACACGACCCGAACCCGTACTACACTGTCGCATACATCAAGAGTACAATAAAAGAAGTTACTCGACTATGAAAAATACATTTTCTGATGGCACAGGACCGCGACTTTGGCTCAATTCACCGCCATGTTGCAAAATTGCGACCTGCTTCCCATGATGCCACGCAGCTTCGTCATATGACAATGCCGCTGCGTGAACCAATTAAAATGTACGACGCGTGCGCAGACATCGCAGTTCCTAACTCAACTGCTGCACGGCATAATTTGGCGCCACATTAAAAATTTTTCCACTTAAACAGTTCTATCTATCCTATATGCCCTTTGTTATCCGTTTTATTCGCATCGTAAAAATCATTTAATCCGAATTCGATCGACTTAAATCAAACGTTAATGAAACGTAAGAAGGATAGTTTTTCGAAGAAAAGATTTTAAAGCGTTGTTCAAATATCTGGGAAATCGTAGGATCTGTGAGAATTGGTCAAAATCAAAATACGAAATACAAGTTTAAATACAAATAGACGATCCGGTTGCCGATCAATTGGTACATTAATCCTTCGATCGATATGTCTAGACTCGTAACCTGTTGTCTTTAGTTACGCGTAAAGATATCTGTCTCAAAATTCATTTTTATTCCGTTTATCCGTCCGATTAAACCCACCAAAGTTTTATTTACATGTCCGTACGTACGGTAAAAACGATCAATGCGAAAAATAAAGAAGCACGAGATTAATTTTATCTCGCGTGTAAGATACAGCGGGTACGTTCATTGAACCTTCCATTGAATTTAACTCGCAAAAAATTATAAAAAGATTTAGTATAAAAAAAATCGTTTACGACAAACTACGCTCCGATATCAGCAAAGCGATTTCGTTGCGCGAAAGTAATCGACTTGCAATTAGACGCGAGACGCGTCCTTCTTTTCGTTCGTTTTTTAATATCGGGAGAAGGCGTGTGGAATAAATGAGAATAAAGGGTATACACCGGTTGTTTTATAATGTTTAATCAACAGGTTGGGACACTGTGCCTTTATAATGCTAAAAATTATTTTTTATAGTGTGTATCGGTCTCATATGTATACACCACTAATTAAAGTGGAATCCTTGATATAATACTAAAAAATAATTGGAAATACTTTAAAAATACTCTTTGCAAATGATAATTCTTAAAAATCCATTCTCTCGTATATCTTTCACGTTTCTACCTTACAGGTCTAACAATTACAATGATTTGAAATTTCTTCGCATTTATACAGAGGGTTAATCACAAATATTTGTTATTTTTTTTTTTTTTTTTTTTTTTTTTTTTTTTTTT
>JACXIT010000235.1:270183-337026 GCA_014737525.1 Bombus difficillimus | reverse complement strand
AAAAAAAGCCCATCAACGTTGAACGTCGACAACGTAGAATTTGGAGAATTTCGAAGGAGATACTTTTATTTCCGACCACGAAGAAATACAACGCACCGATACGTCTGATTAACTTTGTATTCGATTGTTATTATTGTTGTATATCTATTACATTTGCGTTTTCATAGAACCCTTCGGATCGATATTTGACTTAGAAAAGCAGCGTAATCACGATTTTCGCACGACAACGATAGGATAGAAAAATACTAAAGGGAACTAAATGACATATATAGATGAGAGATGTAAAGCGCTAGGAATGTCAGGAAAAAAGGGATTACGCTACGCCGACTTAACGCTACTGTTTCTTCCCTTATGAATAATTACGAACTAGATCTGTTTTGCATTGATGAATGACTATAACAATTTCTTCGACTTTCATTCTCCCTGGTAATCCTCTGTTCCGACAAGCATTCGAGTCTGCTGAAACGCTGGCCACAGACGTTGGACGACGAAAGAGTCGTCGATCGAGGACGAGAAAGAAGAACGATGTCTCGCGTGTAGACGATATAAATAATATGTTACGATATTTGCATTCTATTTTCTTTTGATTGGAAACAGCCTTTTCTCGTGTGCTCCTTTGAAACGAACCATCATCCATGCCATGTCAATTGTCCTCTGCGCGCAAAGCACACCGATTAACATACGCATTTCTTTTATTACGATTCTCTTACTCGAAAGATGCCATTCGCACCGAGTTTGTTAAATCAGATTTGACATTTGGCGAACTCGTGACTTTTACTCGCTCGACCCTATCGAGGGGTTATCTCACTTTTTTATGTACATATAAACAGATATTACCGTAACAAGGTTTCCTTCTTGTACAAGACGTTTCAAAATAGAGGCAACTCGTAGCGCGATATCTCCGTCGTCGGCCCGTCGTCCGCTTCTCGGATGGTGGAAATTTTACTCGCGTAGGCCATTCGTGACGATAAAATTGATACAATTATCGCGGGTCGTTCTCAACGAAGAAAATTTGATCGCGCTAACGATCGATCAATGGACGACCTAATGATCGAGTGACTCGGATGAAACGTCTTCTAGAAGAAGGGGAGCGTTATAGCGGTCGTTTTATAAACCATATCGCGTATGCATAATGAATACGCTATATTGAAAATACGAACGGTCATCGATTTTAATAAACCCCAGTGGCCTACCGCCGTATCTAAATGAAAGTTGAAGCGCGTACGAAAGAAAACGAAGAAAAGAGGATATATAATCTATCTAACTAAGAGGAACGAAAGTATCGAGAGGCATTATAAACGACGCTCGAATAAAATGAGAAAACTCGTTGGTCCAACCGTCGATAAAAGCAAACGCATCTACGCGCGACGCACGAAACTTTTCGATAAAATAGAATACACTACTCTCCCTTGCAAAAAACAATGACAGCATCGTTTTTCAAAGATCAACGCCGCTAATAGCACTTTTCGGTCGCGCGATTAAGACAATATTGTTATTACTCGCATAAGAAGTATACATGTATCGTGTAACGTTATTACAATTATACATCGTAGATACGTATTTAAACGAGAGAGAAAGAGAGAGCGTGCGTGTGCGTACGCGCATACAGTAAAAATTTGTTTATACGAACTAGATTCATCGAAACGAAATTTCGGTTAATGCCCGATTGACCGAACTGCCGTCGAACGAAACCGCGCGAACTCTTATTAGTCGAACGAGGAAGCGTAGACAGCGAGCACGATCTTGTTATACGAATTATTCGCCTTTGTACGGGCTCGGTTAAACAGAGTCGTATTCTTCGATCTTTCCAACAACGTTACGGGCAACGTCGCGTTTCTTCGTCGATGACGACGGCGACGAATCATTCGCGTTTTTACGGTGTTGGAACGAACGAAAGAAGAACAAAAATTGATCGTCGTACGGATAACACGAACGTACGGGAAAAGACGATCATAAATCAAAGTAATAATAGGACGAAAGGGAAAGACAGAGACAGTACGATAGCAGAGACGGGAGAAAAACTCAATGCGTTCTCTCGATCCGACAAACAAAGATCCTAGAGAAGAATCTTCGAGAAGCGTGAAACTTGTTGCAACGACGTTCTCAAATGTCGTTGCCGTTTACCACGGAGCTTTCGGCTGCCAAGCTTCTCTTTTGAATCTCCTCGGTGGAAGAGTTGCCGTAACTAGGTTCGATGGATTCCGAGAGCAATTTCGGATTGTGCTTGTCGACGTGCGTTAGCTCGATCGGAAGATATATGGTGCGACAATGGTCGATGTCGGCTCGACAGAGAGGACAACGTTCGCATCGTCTGGCGCAATCCAAGCAGGCTACCGCGTGTCCGCACGGGAACAAGGCAGTGTCTAAACTACGGTCCATGCAAATGCGGCACAGCATCGCGTCCAACAGTCTCGTTAGACATTCTCGGGATTCCTGAAAATCGAACAAACGTGAAACGGTCGTTTTTTTCTAGTTCGTCGATCGGTCGGGTTCTTTCGATTCGATCGACACCCTCGTTTCGACGAAATACCTTGCATTTCGGATCCTCGCAGTCTCCGCAATCCTGCTTCTGCAAAATTTCCTTCTCCTCTGGCAGGCTAACGGTCGCAGCTTCGCAGTAGAGCGCGCGCCGCGCGTTGTCGTACACCTCTCGGCACGTTCTGCGAATATCGAACACGTATTTCTTTCCTAACGTGGAATCCTCGTTGAATATCGAGATAATGGTGCCCTGTGTACGTACAGAGAAAATAACGCAATGAGTGGGTGTCGAGCGGACATGGTCGTTGCTTCGAGATACCTTCAAGTCGCGTATAAATTGCGCCGTAACCGCGCTCCTGACCGTCTCGCAGCTATAAAACGCGTGCTTCTCGGTAATCGCTCGGTAAAGTCCACTGGCGGATTGACTGGAGTCTAATTTGAAATTTAACGACGTTTCCTCACCGTCGAGCGACAGGTAAACCAAATGAAACATTCGACGTTGGGTCGTTGCGCTTTGTATCGCCGTATATGGTATGCTGTAAAACAAACAGGACGATAATCGCGTTACGTAAAATCGCTACTCCGTGTTAACGGATGGATAAAAAGTTGGTCGGGTAAAAGCGCGACCAGATACCGCTAACGACGTCTGGCAACGCGCTGCATCGAAAGCGGTAACGCTCGAGCAAAGCTTCGAAACTGAAGCGTTTCGACGAGTTGAACGAGAGACGTTCAACGTTTTTACTCGTCGATCGCCAACTTCTTACCGATCGAGAATCGGGTCGGCCAACAACAGCTACTACGTACTTTTGCGTTTCCTCGTCGTGATTACGATAAACCGTGATACCATGAGGTCCGACTCCGATCATCGACACTCCGTTGTAGCCGAATTTACTGTGAAACATCTCCTGGCCGAACGTGTCCAAATTGGATATCTCCTTCAGCAACCAATACTCGGCGGTGGAGGTTCTCATCGCCTGGGGATAGAAGAAAGAAAAAGCGTAGATGAATCGCGACGACGAGACGAATGGACGAAACGTGCGCGGAGAAAAATAGAGCCGCAAACCTTGATCTCCTTGTGTTGTTGAACTATCCGATGGAGAAAGTCCTGAGGTCTGGATTCGCACGGTTCCGCCGTTTGAATTTGACAACATTGCGAGTAGAGCGCGTTCGGTGGCGACACGGAATCGTAATCGCCTGTGTCTGCCTGCGCTATCAAAGCGACCAAACGTGCCACAGAAGCCCAGTCCGACACTTTCAATCTACCCTCGAGTAACTCCAAACGAGAGTGCAAGTAGAACTGATGCCTGCAATCAGATAAACAGATACGACCATTGCAAGAATTATCATCAACTAACAACGTTAGATGTACGTTAGTTTCACGGACAAGCGTAACGAGAGACGTCGTCCATATGTAACGCGCTAATAGCGTATCGACGATAAATCGATAAATCGAACGACGGAGAAATGCTTTCACCCTCTAATTTAACGGTCGATCGAAATGGACGGAGTTCCGAGCAACTTTGCTAAATTCGAGCTGTATCGTTCGACGGTCGACTTTGACACGGGTCGTTCGCTACGTTTGCCAGTTACTCTGGTCGTTGATGCACGATTATCGACGCGATCGATCGGCCGCGTCCGAACGAAAGCGATCTTATCCGAACAACGCGATCGTTTTTCGAGTCGAATTTCCAATCGAATTTCAATTCGAACGGCAAACGGTTTTCCTAATCTCGTTGCTTTTCCTCGCTCCATCGCAAAGTTTCACGCGATACGCGATGATCTACGATCGTCGCGACGAGCTTGCCGAACGTTCGCGAGACTCTCGCAAGGACCGTTAACGCCCGCGAAGCCGAAGAGCGGCGTTCAAACATTTAGAAAGAGACGCGTTTTATTCGCGCCACGAAGCTTGAAACAACCCGTCCTATTAATTTGCGAAATCGTGTTGGGCAATTCGGTTCGGACCATATCGGGTCGAGTCGAATATCATCGGATTATGCGATCGTCGAAAGTATCGCGATTCGACGTCCCGAGGACGTTGCGTCAACCATAGATACGTTCCGACGATCGTTTGCATTTCCAAACGCATAAATATTCAGTCGATCGTTTAACCGTCAACAGGTCATTTGCGTATTCATCGCGATAAAGGCGAATTTTCGACGAAGCATCAACGAGTTTCCAAGTTTCGAACGATACGTCGGCGAACGTTATCGAAATTTTCTCCAACCGTTGATTTACATATACTTGAAACGAGTTTCTCGATATCGCTTTCGCTCGGTAGACGAACAATACGTTCGATGGCTATAAATTCTACTTTATTCGTACGTTCGTTGTCCAACTGGACGCAGCTACGTCCATTCAACGCTGTAATTCCTCCGATTTCCTATCGAACTATCCGCCTTTGTCGTCGTCGCGCGATTCTCCTGCCTGTCCACGTATCGACGAACAATCGATTCTAACGAAAGAAACGCGGAAATTTCTCGGCCAAAGTACGAAAGACGAAGGACGTTTAAGACGCGATTGTACGCGGAAAAACATTATACAACGAAGTACGTACAAATATAGTAAGCCGACCGGCCGCTTAACCTACGAACTCTAGACTTTTGAGAAGAGCAAACAGCTTCTGGGTATTTAAAGATATTTAGAGAATTTCGAGCCAATTCCTGTACGCGAAAGCTACATAGTTTAATATCGAAACTTCTCCCGAAGAAGTTAACGGAAAGTAGACACACATATACACACACACACACACACACACACACACACACACACACACACACACACAGATATACGTATAAAACTCTAACGAGTTCGCAACAGTCGACGCGAAATTCCGCCTCGCATCGAATTAGAATTTCGTAGCTTCAACCGCGATGATTTCTGATCGATTTCGACGACAGTTCGCGCTCGTTACAGCCCGCGTCGCTTGTAAATTTCAATTAGTTTTCCGTTGCAGTTTCAGGTCAGTTCGGAAAACCGATGGATCCTGGTTGCGCGTTCCGCGACCCGCGAGAAGTTAGATCGCGCTCGGAGAAAGGACGATTCGCCAACGACTAACTGGAAATTACGTCGGGCGACTCCAACGAATCTATTCTTTGTTATCGCTTTATCGTTGCCGTGTCTCTACACCCTATTGTCTCCTGGTCGAGCGAAGATGGCAGGCGTTAAAGCGCGAAACCTTGCGAATCTTGCTTCAACGTTTTCAGATTTACGAGGTCGGAACGATACTACGTGTATGGTCTGGCATCGGCGATATTCAATTTCGGAGAACAAGGCCGACGCGCGTACGTGGAAACCTCGGTACATTTCGCGACAATAGCGTCGCAACAACTTTGATTTACACTCCGAACAAACAGCGAATCTCGTCTTCCGGATTTCGCAGTTATTCGGAGTGGCAATTGCGCGAGAAGAGATTATTTATCTGGAACGGTGTAACCAACGGAACTCTTGCTCGCTGAGCTTAAATATCCGACGTGGCCGTTCTTCGTGCGAACAGCGCGCGATTATTATCGGCGAGAAAGTATAACGCAAATCTTTTCAACCGGACTTTCGAAACTGACCTACTTTCAGCTACTAGTCGATTTGGGCTAATCGAAACTACGCTATCGTCGAACGCGTCGTTCTCGTAGAGAATTCGTCCGCAAAGGCAGCTCCGTCGTCCACGCTGCTACGACGAGAAGGACAAATCTTGACGAGGATTCGTCGCGCGAATCCGGAAACGAGCGACGCGAACGACGGTTCGCGAGCTTTCGCGTCAGCCGACGCGATTATCCTAGTTCACCGCTAACGAACGTTGCCACTCGGCGACCAATTAATTCGCGTATCGAACGCGTTACTCTTGGCGCGTTTACCTTTTCCAAGTGTGTTCCCAGCTACCGCGATTAAATCGCAATTACGTTTCGATCCGCTGAAATCTCCTACCCAGAGTCCGTTACCCGATTCGCGATCGTTCCATCCTCTGCCTCCCACTTTCTATCAATTACCACCCCGACCCTATTCGCTCGCGTTTAATCACGACCGCTCGCCTCTGGAACTGTTCACGCGCGAACCAACCGCAAATTTTGTTCGCGTCGCGTCGTCGCTCCGTTCTCCGCGACATCCAGCGTATTCGTCGTAGTTTTTCGTCTCTGTACTTTGTCCTTGTTACATCGCTCTCTTCACCCTGTTTCGGACCGATACCCTTCCGACATAATCCGCGTATATATTCACCGACCGTATTATCCAACGTAATCGGTACCTTCCACTCGAGTCTCCGTGATGCAATTTTGTACGTGCTCGATCGCCTATTTCCACGACGAGCCGGAACGACGGACGACCGATCGGTTTTTCGAACGAAACTCGGACGAAATTCTACGAGAACGCTCTCGTTTCGACCAAATCCGCGATACCGTTACCGTTCGCTATCTACGTTACGTCGATCCGACGGTGTGTCCTACGCTCTGTTCTCCATCGACCAAGTCAAAGCACGTGGAATACGCGCGACGAGTTTGTTTCGCGACGCGAAGCGACGTTTTTCCAGATATCTTTTACCTGGTGGCTTCTTGCAGCAACAGGTGAGGCGGCACCCAAAACTTAACCCTCAATGCGAATCTTAAAGGCGCTACGCCGCCACCCGTTTGTCTCTCTATGGGATTCCTCAGGTTCAACCAGAGCTCCTCGCCCTTCGCGTTCTGGTATTTCAAGCCAAAGTAGTCGCACTCCTTGCTGATGCCCAAACAGTCGCATGCCTGTAAAAAATCGGAAATATTCAATTAGAAAGATTCGCTTTTTTACACCGCGATACGCGCGCAGCTTTCTATCTTCGGCGACCGATCTACCGGCAATCGAATCGAATCGAACCAACTCGGCCGCGAGTTACGCATATTTTTCCGAACCGATTGTCTCCCGAGTAAAATTAATCGATTACCGGGAATATCGGGAAAACCGGGAAAACCGGGAAAACCGGGAAAACCACGCACCGATCCGTGGGAAAGCGATATATCGTTGGCAATAATTTAGAAAGTTACGTAGCGAGCGTGGCTTCTAACCGCGTACGCGGCTATCCGAAAACGCCGCTTTCCATCCTTCGATGTATTTTGTTCCGGCTTAACGGAAACACGTTCTCGCGTATACGATTTATTAGCCAAAGTAGCTCGGACTTGGCAGCAAATATCGTTCGATCGAATTATTATTTTATTTTCTGTTTCTCGCAGCCTTTCGTGGCTGTGTTCTCTTTCTCGGAACGGACAGAAAGTCGGTCACGTCGGACGACGACGACGAAAATTCACGTTGGGAAAAAGGAAACGCGTCGCAAGCTGTCTCGAGAACGACGTTTGGTCGCATTTCTTAACGAAAAAGTCGAAACAACGAGCTTAAACGGGAAACCGCGTTGATCGCGCAAATTTCGTGCGTACGTCGAGCATTCGCCGAAACGTGCGAATAAATATGTGCGAAAATCGACGTAAACTGGGTCGAGAGTCGCTGGTCGATATTTTAGTCTCTTTAGCACGAAAATACACTCGCGTACAGCTACGGAACGCTTTGCTCGTTCGACTCGCGCGTCCCAGACATCGATCTACGCGTTCGTGAAAATTCATTTTTTCCCCGAATGCCAAAGGGTTCGCGCTCCGACGAACTGCGAATCTCCGAGTTTTCGTTTTTCGAAGCAGCTTTCGAGTAAAAAGGCCGAAGAAACTGCGAGAACCGACGAGACGAATCGTATCGATTCCGTCGCTCAGTGGCGCAAATGCATTCGTCGACTCTGTTAACGGTAGACGATAAAGGAAGCTTTAGGGTGCTGCGACCAGATATTTCCAGGTGAATAGTTACGGACGAAAAGATAGAATATCAAGCAGACGCTCGATACTCTCGAGCATTTCAACGTCTCTGTATAACTCCAAACTCTCTATATATTGTACTTCCGACCAAACCACCTCTGAGTCACGGTGCCGGTATTTTTTCATGCATACGGTTCGTCTTCCATTCCCGTAACTCGCGTCAGCAGCCGCAGACAGGCGTAAGCGCGTACGGGTCTCCGCTTCTCGCGAATATTCGCCAGATATTTATCGTTGAATATCATCGGCGCCAAACCGTTTTGAAAAATCATCGACGCGATATTTCGTCCGCGATACGTAAATACGACGTACGTAAATATCATAGTTATTCGACGATGGAACGAATCGTTTACTAGTTTCGCGTAATAACAAGAGCAGTTCGTTTAAACGTTTACCAAAGTTTCAGCCAAGATTGTGCGACTCTTCGATGGGATTTGGTGGAATTTCGACAGAGGAATTTTATGCTCGCGCGTAGGTAAAAACGAACGCGCGACGATAACGCGTCTTTCGTTTAATCGTCCAATATGGGCGTGCGCGCGCAAAATTAACGCGCGTCGATGCACGTATATCGTGCATGCAGCAAATGCGCGCACACGGCTGCGGTTTTACGGACGCGTGGCACGGCGAAAATAACAGCGTTTCGGAACGAAGTAATTTGTATCGCAGGCGCCGCGCAAAATTAATATCGCTGCTGGCTGGAATTAAATAAACTCGTTAATCCGACACGGCGCCAACGACCAACGGAGCCTCGTGTCGTTTCGCCGAGTTTCTTGACTTTTCGTCGCACCACGCCGATAAATCGGGAGCTCGCGTCGCCGTCGAGAAACCACCAACGCGCGATACACGCGATAAGCGAATAAACGCGAGATCTTGCGTCAGCTGTCCGTTTCTTTTCCATCGATTTCGATTACGCTTTGAGAAAAGAAGCGTTCTCTTTCATTTTCGTTTCTTCCCTTCCGATTCTCCTTCCTCTCGACCACCAACCGCGTAACGAGATTTCTGTCTGGCAGTCGGGCAAACTAGATCTTCGAGCGTTTTAGTCTTAACCGATGGATTCTCCGTTTCGCGCGTTACGATACGCGACCGGGGTACGCGATCGCGAAAACGGAGAGAACGCTCGAGATTTTCTTGTTTGCCTTTCTCCCGTGAATCTTCCCATCGTTGGAAAGTTCCTCGCCGTGAAACGCTCGGGAAGCGGATTTCGAGAACGAGGAGAAGCTTGCCGATCGTTTGACGATCAAGGAGGACGAGAAGAATAGGAGTAAATGTAGGAAGAGAAGCGAAAGATTAAGAGACGGAAGATCGTGAAAAAGTAGGAAAATTCCTCGATTTCTCGACTGGAAGTCTTTCGGCGAGGATCTAACTTCCTGCCAAGTTGCCTGCTCGTAAAATTTTTTCCAACGCCGTCATGCTCGCCGTGGTAGACAGACGGCTTAACGATTGTTGCGCTATCGAGGTACTCGAAGAACGATAACACGGCTCGTCAAGACCCTGACCGCTTCGCCCCACCTACGTATACCGCAACTTCTTCGACGCTCGGCTTCGTCTTTCCCGTCTTTCTCCCTTCCTCCCTATCCTATGTATTTTTCCCTCGTTTTCCGCTCTCTCTGCCTCTTTTTCCTCGGTTCAACAGCTTCTTCGCTCGCCCTCCTCCCTCCGGCCGCGGCTCAAAAGGGTCGTTAGTCCCGGCGGAGAACAAGAAGGTAAAATTTTCCTGCTCCTCCACTGCGCTCCCCTTCCGTGCAAGAACAATGCCACTTGGCGTTTTCAACGCGGCTGTCTCGTCTCGCCGTGCGTTTTACGCCTTACTTTTCCGCGACTGTATATTTTTCCCCGCTGTTCTCTCTTCCGAACTCTCACGAACGCGTCTACGATTACTCGATTCGAATCGAATCCGTTGCTAACGGTCGTCAGCCGTTTCAAAAATCCGAGCGACGATTCCCGACGGTTTGCCTGCGCGGAGAAACGTCAGGAATTTGCAAAGGAATTCTTCCTCCGAAACTATTTTCCCCAACCGTACCGTGTTGCCACTCCGCAGTCAGATCACGAAGCACCGGACACACTCGTCGCACCTTTTAAAACTATCGAAACGTTTCTATCGTCGACAGAGTACGTTTTTCCAGCCAAAGAAACGGACGTTCTCGATCGTCATTCGCGTCGCGACGTTCGACCGCGACTTCGCCAATTGCCCATTTTCCGCTTAACACGCTTTATACTCTTCGGCCGGACTATCTTCCTTCGATCGCCAACAAAGTCGTTAAAGTTATTCCGTCAAAGTTATTTCCGACGCTCTGATTCCGGCGACGATTCCTATCGACGCGGGTTCCCGCAACGTCCATCGTTTTTCCCCCGACATCGTCCGTTATTTCCGCTACCGGATGTTGCGTACTCGTTACACGTTTTACGCCCTATATCGCCGTTGAAACGAAGCGCGAAAGAAAGGCGAGAGACGAACGATTAAACGTCCAATCGAATTTCCCCCGATCGTTGATCCAGCTCGGTTCTCTCGTTTCATCGAATCGTCTCGCGTTACCGCTAACGAATACGCAACGTCGATTGAAATCGAATTCGCCTACCAGAGTTTTCGAGAATTAACCCGCGGCTCTCTCTGCGCGTACCAAAAATTCCATTATACGTTGTAAATAACGGTAGGTAATTTGAAAATCATCGAATCGAAGAACGGAATGGAACGAAATGCGTTTACATTTCGAGCAATACGTCTACGTCGAATCGTTATTTTTCCCATTTTTCGAACAGCTTGCGACCCAGATTCGTTTAACGCGTTTCGGTTCGATCTCCACGTGCCAGCAGGCACCCGAATCTCCCGGCCTCGTACTTGGAGTATCGACATTTTTCCACCACGGTAATACCCTGCTGTTTCTTTGGTTCGCCGCTTTCGATCGCCTCGGCTCCGACTCGCGTCTCGCCATTATCAGCCTGTTCCATCGAGAATTACAACGTTGGAAAAAATGTCAGCACGAGTCGCGTCCGACGTTTAGCAATTTATGAAACTCGAGAAACTTTTCCATCGTCGTATCGATCGTTCAAAGTTACGGCCCCTGACAAAGTCTTTGTGCTCCGACCAAAACTATCGGACGTCGTTCGCCTTTTTTCGTACATACGCCGTAGCCTTTATGGGCGGTTAGTTCTCCGTCGATTGTCCGATAAGTATCGTCGCTCTATCGATCTTTTCCACCATTCCGTGTACGCTTTTCCCGTCTTCTATCTTTACGCGTCTATGTAAATAAACGTATAAATAAATAAATAAATAAATAAATAAATAAATAAATAAATAAATAAATAAATAATTTTCAGAGATATTTCCGGCGTGCGACTATTTACGGTAGGACGGAGTTTCCGAGTCGTGGGACCAACAGCGCGCAATATTTCACCCGGTGGAAAAGTTTCTCGAGCGCGACGCGGATTTCGAACGTAGTCGCTAGGTTGCACGACGAAAGAAAGTGCCGGGGCGAGAGTACCGCGGAAAAGCTTCGTTTTCTTCGATGGTCGTCCGTAGGCGTTTGCCAGCTTTAAACTCGCGGCGCACGACGCGCTTCGTCCGTACGAAGCGGCAACGCTCGACTTTCGTTTTATCGCAACCGAGAAAGGTGTGGCAATTCTACAGCGTAAAGAGAAGAAATTGCTTCGTTTGCCTGTGAAGAAATTGCGAAAAGCGATTCGGGTTACGTAGAAACGAGAGATAGTAATCGATGATTATCCTAGTCGAAGACAATTTGCGATTATACGTAGACAATTATACGTAGAATACGTATGTACGTCCTTCTTCTAAATCGATTCTCTCGCATTTTCATAGCGGATCTTTCGTTAAACGAATCCTTTCAGCGATGGCAGGGATGGATATCTCTTTATCGGAGATTCCTCGAAAGCCGACCGTCTCTGGCATCGCTTGGTTGCGGAAGAATAGCGCGGAGAGATATCTTGTTCCGCCTCTTTGACCCACAAAAGATGCTAGAAACGAAGGGAAATCGTTGCACCACGAGCAACGGCATACTAAGAAGATACGTCGGTCTTTTCGTTTTCGAGTTTCTTCGACGTAGACGAGCGGTGAAAGGAAAAAGGGCAGAGAAACGAACGCTCTTATCGTTCGAGCGGTCTCGAAGAATGCGCGCGATAGTTGGATTTAACGACGGATACTTCTTTCTGGCTTTGACGTCGGATCGTGCAAGGGTGAAAGTTCTTTAAAAATCGAAATCGTATTCGAGAGGCTCGTGCGAAACGAATATCAAGGAGGAATCGAGAGGAGAGTACCGAGGTGGAAATACGACGTGGAAACACGGGCCGGACAAAAGCAATAAGATGTAAATCGACGGAATAGAAAATAAAGCGAAGAATTTAGGAAAAAGAGGGTAGGCAAGCGGTTCGAGACCGTCGTACAGAGACTATAGAAGAGCGTAACGTAAAGCGTTTATTCGAGTCGAGTGTAATGCAATTCGTTTCTCGCGTCGACCTACGTACCAGCAGCGTTTTGCGCTTCGTCTTTCTGCGACGTACGCGCGTCTGAGCGTTTTCTACGATACAAGCTACTCTGCTTTAGCCGGAAATCCTTTATCCTCGATGTCTCTCTTTCGGTTACTCGCCCGTTCCGAGATACGAACGGACTTTCGATTAACTAAGAATTGCGATTCGACGTAATTTATCGTATTTTCCGCCGTCGACGCGGCTGGAACGATCAGTAGCAAATAGCGTCTCTTTCCCTCTGAAAAACGCGATAATCAATTTCGCAAGACGATCGGTAAGAGGATTCGCGCGAATTTGCGCGATACGTTTAACCCCTTAATCTACGATTTACGTTCGAGAATTTTCGGCCGAAAACCTAATCGCAAATATTACGGGCATCGCTCGCGGTTTGTAATTTGCCGTTTGCTCATTTTCCAAAACACGTTGACCCAACGGCATCGAAATTAAGACCGTCGAAACCTCGCAGAGTTTGTCAAAAAGAAAGTGTAAGAAGCGCAAAGTTCCCTTACATCTACCTCGCATATATCACAATTATCGCGTCAGGTTCTAATTACTTATCAAATATTCCACGAATATTTGTAACTTTAGGAGGTCGCCGCCGCTGATATTTGTATTTGGCCCGATCATCGTACTACGGGCTACGCTCGTAGTTGTAGGTTAAGAGGTTAAGACGATATCGAAGATGAAAGGTGAGAGAATCACAAACGTCTCCTCCGTGTCTCGACGAGGAGCCATAAATTTGCCATAACGACGGCTCGAAGATTTATCGTGCCGTTACTCGCATGGACGACGTTGCTCGCGCTCGCACAGTGACCCAATTAATTTCAGTCGCTGATGTCGTAGAAACAAACTCGCTACTAACGTATCAAAACCGTCGTATTTTATTCGTTCCGATCCGTACATTCTCCTCCGAAAGCTATTTAAATCGCGCTCCTTTATCCTTTGCTCGTAGTATCCCGTGATCCCTTTTCCAACATCTCCGCACTTTCCACTAAATTCGCACGCTCTACGATTCTCTTCCGTCGCCTGTAAAACCCGTATTGTAGAAATCGAATTGTTGAAATCGAGAGAACGCGATATAGGTTTCTTAGGTTCGCTTCGAATCGCGCGAATTCACCTCTGGGGCTTATCGTCGAAAACGTTCAAACGCGTTTAGGGATATCGACGATTGAACGGTATGGCGCGACAACAGATTTTTTTTATCAGATCGATTAATTCCCGCGATATTCAGCATTAGCTGCGCTTTTACGTTGCCGTGCGTCAATCTACAAGATTGCTTTTTCTCCTATCAAGCACCCACCTGTGATTTACGTAAACGTCTCGATCGTTTGCGTATTACCGATCTTTTCTCTCTCTCTCGTAGCTTTCTTTCTTTCCGCTTCGCACTCTATCGTCATTTACCATTATCATATTTTATCGTATCATCGACTTGTAATTCGTTATTGCGCAGCAAATATAATAGGCGTAGTTTAATTCAACAATGGTCGCAAACTACACGACGTTCGTTTGCTTCGATTAAATGGCTAAATTCTCGCGTTCCGAAAGTTTCGGAGCAGATTTCGCGTTCGGCTAACGAATCGATCTTTTTTCTCGTTCGCCGTTCTCCGTAATTCACGTCCGATACGCGAATAGTCGCGCGATAGAAGTACGTCGTTCGCGAAGCGGACCATTATTCTAAGATTAATGCGCGTTTCGGTCGAGCTTCGGGCGTGCATTAATCACGCCATCTAATCACTCTGGCCACTGCGCAACTACCCACGAACCGTTCGTCAGATGCGCGCAACGAAATCCTGCGTGGTCGTTGTACGTGGCAACTCGTTCGCGGTACACGCCCCCGCGATTAACGTCGCGCTCGTTCAAGAACCAGGCAAATTCGACCCACGCGTTTCGCTTCCAATCGTCACGATCCACCGACGAAGAAACGGCAAAATCTCGTAATTTAATCGCGCTGTATCCTAGAGCAGGAACCTCCGACAACACGGTTCGATCGAGAGGCAAATTGTTTGGTAAATTGCTTCGTTCGTAAGAATAGAAGGCGCGTGCTCGAATTAGCCGGCTGCCATTCGAAATGAAAAGGGACGCGAAGCGCGAGAGATTAAACGAACTATGTAATGGCTAGCGTGCAGTTTCAACGTGCCACGACTCCGTAGATGCGTACACCGACGCAAACGTATCGCATCGACTCGACTCGACTCGACTCGATGGCATACGGACAACTCTATGTACGGGCTACGCTCTATGTGCTCGTATCTGTACACGTACTCACCTAGAAGAGATATACGCGAATACAACGTGGTCTCCGAGCGCGCCACACCACCGCAACCTACAAAGCACGGAGATCGCGCGTTGCTGAATTAGAGGGATCGTTCGTTTTACCACGGATAACGCGTACGATGCACGCTAATCGCAATGGCTTTACCGTCCATTTTTCCCCGACGATGCTTCCAACATCGAGCCGAACCTCCTCGTTACACTCGCCGTTAAACGCAAACGCGACCGATCTTTGGAAATGCACGACTCCTGAACGAGTCCAAGCAGAGACGAGTTACACCGTGTTCGCCAATTTTTCGATTTAACGTGCGCGTAACGGGGCAACGAATCGCAAAGAGAGGATTTAAGTCGAAACACCGGAAAGAACGAGAAAGTAGTCGACGAAGATACGATGAGACGTAAACGCGAAGATAAACGCGAGTTTCGAAATAGATTGATGAAAAAAAAGGAAGAGACGGCAGTAATTTCGTCCACGCGCTTTCTCGCTTCACTTACGAATTGTAACGAGCTTCGGATATGACGCGGGACACGCTGTCGTTGCTGCAAAAACGACCAGACGAATAAACGACTATATGCGATTTTATCGCTATTTTCTCTTTTTTTTTTTTTAACTATTCGCGAGGGACCGAGATTTCAACGAACGTCGATGGCGATTCGTAGTCACGTTCGTAGATCGCGAACGAAAATTACAAATTGCAAATTGACAGGTAGACTTTACGATCATAAACGAACTATCGATCTCCGTTGCAAACTAAACTAAATAGATCGTACGCTTTACTTTCCAACCGATTTGAGAACCGAATCGCAACTACGATAACGTCCGACGGGGAGCCGAGACCAGGGAACTGAAAATTTCAGGTTATAACCGAGAATCTTTGGATATACGAGATAAATTAAATCGATAGCCGTTCATCGTTTGCCTATAAAGTTACAGTTGTTATTCTTCCCTGTCACGCAGATATAACGCGATCCTAGCGCTTCTAAGAGCATTAAAAAGCGAGAACAGAAAAGCGATTCGGTACGTACGTAACTGTACCTAATAATAATAATAATCGACGTTTACAATAGACGGTGTTTTTATCGAAAGATAAATTCAAAGCGGTTGATGACTCGTTATCGACTATTCGCGATCAGCCAAAGTATATAAAACATTTTTCTACCAACGCTATCGCGCTGTTTTACCGCCGTTTTCCTCCTATTTTTGCTAATCTTCCAGTCACCGATAAAGTTATCGAGCGCTTAATATCTCGTGACTCGAACGGTTATCACGAATATTGAAATCGTCGGTAAACGTACGTCAAGTTCGAGTTAATTCGCTAAACAGGGTCAAGGTTAGTCATACTTTTCCTACCCTGTGGAAAGTTTAACTTTAAACGACACGCACAGCGAAACGTCGTGAGAACGTAAGAGACAGGTTAAACGTTTGTCACGACTCGTATTGTTTGGAATAAGCTCGGTCGTGTTCGCGATACGATCTTTTGTTTTCTTCCGTTTCTACGAGAAATACTAAACAATGGGAAACTCGTTTATCGAAAATTTGTTTTGCGACGATAGTCTCGTAGAGAGTCATTTGCAAGCATTATTATCGATACGACGCACCGCGATTATTTCTGTTTACGCGTCGAATCGATTAACCTAGAGTTATTTTCCGAGTCTTTTTTTCTCTCTGAATTTCAGCAGAAGGTAGAAACTCGATATAACGCCGGCGGCGGCAACGCGATAGGAATCCGATAGAAGTTCGATAGGTGCAGGGTGGTTGATTTCGCAAAAAGAAAAAAAGAAAAAAAAGACTCGAAGAACTCGCCATTTGTTCGTTTGACCCCCACTCCACGCACGCGCACGCACGCACGCATACACAGCCAACGACGTCGATCGATTCACGCGACGCGATGGACTTTTATCGACCGATGCTCGTCACAGCTTTCAACGCGATTACAGAGAATAATCTACCCGGACCTACCGGAACCTGTTCGTTTCTCAAACATGAAATTCGATTCGAAGATTCGTCGGATCGATTTCTCCCGTTTCTACGAAATTGTATCCTCGATGCAGGAATCCGCGAAACTCGACTCGCACGCTTCGAAGTCCCCGTCCCCCTTCGCTACCAACGTAGATGATTCTTCTTTGTCGCAGTTTCGATTCTTTCCGTTTTCGAGATATTCGGAAAAATCTGTCGGTGAAAAATCGAACGGTGAATTCTGCCTACGATTGCGCGGCAGCGTACGCGTCGGTATCGGCCGCCTTGCGATCGGCGCGACACGGTGGCCACATAAAACAACGTCAAATCCGAAACCAATTCCTATCTCTCGTTTGTAGTTTATGCGAGGGAGTAAAAAGCGAGGCGACAGACCTATGTACGTCGGCCTATGATCGTTGCCGCGTCACGGGTCATAGACACGTTGTTGGCGTATCTATATTCTTCTTAGTTTTCGGTTAGATGCTATTTTTGACCGATCGCCGCCAAGCGACTGATAACTGTAACTAAAGCGACGCATAGGCTGCGACGGATGCGCGATTGTTACAGGCAACGTTCGCTGTAGTGGTAACGACAGATTGCGAATATATGTCGGAGGCTGAGGCCCAGCGACGTTCACACACACACACACACACACACACACATATATGTAGGACTAAGTTTGTCGGAACGTTGATTTACAAGATATATCGAAAGATCATCGACATAGGCGAGGTGGGTAAAAGATATCGATTAAAATAACTGTCTCTTCGTCACGACCGATGACTTTACATAAACCAAAAACCATCCCGCGGTCGAGACGACCACTGGGCTGTGCAAATATAATTAGTCGGACGGCGATAATCTCCTAAGGAACTGTCATGAAACTAAGCATTTTTATTTTACCGTCAAGGCGCTCCGATCGTTATAAAAGATCCTCGAGTGGAGACGTTTCTTATGGTTATTGTTCAATCGGGTAAAGAATGGGAGGTCGGGGTTTTTCCCATGTTCAACGGTCATTTCCATCCGCAAGCGACCGGTGGTGGGGCGACCAGCCCCCAGCGATAGTTCTCCTCTGCGACAGCATCGTCACCGAACTTCACCGCTCCGTCATCCTCGGATCAGTCAACGTCTCTCGACTGGTTTTTCATCCGTCGATCGGTCATCAGTCCGTAGATCGTAACTTACTATTTAGGCGTCTCTGAGAATGCGTGTACACGCACCACGCGTCACTATTTATATCCTACCAAAGTTGTTGGAACGAAGCACGTATTATAACCTGTTACTTCGGTGGTTATATGATCGGTCAACCACCTCTATTATCCTAATCGAAATAGGGGATCGACCGATTCGAGGTATCGATTATCTAATCGTAACGAGAATTTACGACCCTCGTTGACGCGATCTACCGCGAACGGTCGAATCTTCCCTTTCCTTGTTCGATTTCGTGAAAGAGAAAAGAAGAAAAAAATATTTCGCGAAACGAAAATCGGATTTCGCAGGCTGGTACGCGATCGACACCAGATCGTAGCAGAGATGACGAATCGTTGCGGTAGATGTTAAGTTGGTATCACGGAGAGCGCATAACTGTACGTTGAGAGATATCTTTTACGAGATTGAAAAATGTAGAAAAAGCTGAAATACGTCGCAGCCAGTGACGAGCTATACCGTATATCACGAGGTATAAGACGAAGGCAGATTGTGATTGATATCCACTGAAATTGGCCGTCGTAATCTGCCAAGTTAACGAGAAGCGCGTACCATTTTCCTAGGAGAGAGAGAGAGAGAGAGAGAGAGAGAGAGAGAGAGAGAGAGAGAGAGAAACAAACAGCAACGGAGAGGATTGAGAAAGGAGAAAGAGCGGAAGCGAGAAACAAGGCGCAAATGGAAAAGCGAGATCGAAGGGACGAAGGCGGCTCTCTAACCTGCGAGAGAGAGTGAGTGGCCGACTCCTCGCTTTAACGAAAGCAACCGGCTGAAAATTGCGTTCCACTTCGATATTTCCAATTATTGCCTTCGTCGTTAATTAGTTGTCGCGCTTTTAATTGCATTTCTCATTAGACTATGCGACGCCTCGCGTACGTTTCAACGATGCCGAAACGCTTTCGTAGAACATCGTGAATCAGCGCGCTTTGTCCACGTTGTCTCTTCGCGTCCGTTCGGAACGCAACGTCTTTGAGAATGCTTCGTACGTACGCTGACGTGCTATAACGGGGAAAATAACGGGTTTAACGAAGCGTACGTGAAACAGGAGCAAGTGCGTACGTCGAAAGATCTGTAGGAGGATGTCTCTGGGACGGTTGTCGATCGATGGCGCGATCCAACTCGTTCGCTTGCTCCTCGTCCTTATACGTATTATAAAGCGTGTTGCTTTCCTCGCGAGGCAACGAATTTGGGGCGCGAATAACGCTCGCCGGTTGCACTGGTCGGAAGTGCTAACCGTGCAAAAAAATATTGTTTCCTCGCGCTGACTCGGCTGCTCGATTTCGCAAAACAGAGAGAGAGAGAGAGAGAGAGAGAGAGAGAGAGAGAGAGAAAGAGAGCAAGGCGGTGAGAAAAAGAACGATTCTAACCTAGTTCCATTCGCTTTGTGGAAACAGACGGTTGTTGCGTGCACGCGCGGCTTTGCCGCGAGCGAGGCATTTTCGACGCGGCGCTTGGCCCCGCGACCAAACGTTCTCGTCCCAATTTCATACGTCTCGATTCGAGATGCATAGAAATCGTGATTCGTTGGAAATTATGCGACCGACGGATCTATCAGGAAAACGAGACCGCGCACGGTCGTCTCTTCCATCTCAACGATCGCCGCCAGGGAAATCTCAGGATCCGATCGGCTACGAGTCGAAAACACGTGCCATGACAAACAACATTTTAGTTGACGTCGCACGCTCGATGGGGGTAGCCGTCGACGCGATGGAAACCTTATAATTTGTTGCGTAAGCCCGTCGGTAGCCGATTAAACGAGCGCGTGTTCGCACGAAACGAGTTTTTCCTTTCGCGACAAAGGACGGCCGCGAATACGAGAGAACGCGAGGATATTACCGCGGAGACGAACGAAGCGACTGCCGACTTTACGCGGAATCTGGAACAGAAGGCTGAATAAAACTATTAGAATATTTCGCCATTAGATTCGTCCTTCTTCGTCCTTTCCGACGCGGTCTGCGATCGCGTCGCAGACAAATCCTCTTCCGCTCGCCTTTAGCGTTTCTACGAACCGCGGAAATCGTGAAAAACACGTGGAGCTTGGAAACCGCAAACCGAAGTAAGAAAACAACGCGTCGCAGATTCCTCTCTCGATCGGCTAAATCTTTTCCTCCGTTTTCCTCTGCTTCTACTCCTTTTCTTCGTTCTATCGGCGTTCCGCTCGCGTTCCTCTTTCATTTTCCTTTTCTACGCCCGAGGCGAAAGAAGCTGTAAGAACTCCTCCTTTCCTCTCACGTTCCTTCGCGTAAATATTCGCTCGACGAATTTCACCGCGATCGATCGGACAAATCGCTCGCTAACGTCCGTAATTAAAGTCCCAGGCTAAAGTTGCGTGGCTGGCCTCTTCTCGGAGAGCCGATTCGCGGAGAAGCGGAGCGTTCTTAAGAATCGTACAGTGGTGGAAAAAAAGCGTGGAAAGATAGTCTTTATAGACTTCCACGCGATCGAGGAAAGAATTCCATTTTCAGGCGGGAATTTAATTTATCGAGGAATTTACGGCTGGATTCGTGAAGCGAGAGAGAAGGAAGCGATGGGGAGAAGTTAGCCGGCTGCCTGTAAGAGGATAAAATTTTACGAGTTGGTGGAAACAAACTGACAATTTCGAAGCTCGTGATAGGTAAGCGAAAGTAAGAAAACTTAAATCGTTTTCGTAACGGAGAATTCGTCGGTCGATCGATAGCCAACGGAAAACTTGAGAAAAAAAATATCGCGTCGGATTGCTATTGAAGCGGCAGACGCTTCGAGAACGTAGGAGAAATTGCCGAGGCAGAAAGGTCGGAAGAGTAAAAGAAAGGAGCGACGTTTGACTACGCGTGCCAGGTAATTTCCTGCGAGAAACGCTTTCGATTAGCTCCCCCTTTGTGCCGCGTCGATCGTCTCGCTCGTCGATTCGTTTCAATTTAATTAGAGTAGACGGATATTCCGGCTGAATATTCCAGACGCGTGGAGAATTTTGCGAGAAGCAAGAAACTGTCTCGAAATTTCTTCCACGTTTCCCTGTTACCGTCTGGGACGGCTCTTCGTCTTTCCTAGCTTCTATCGAATCGTTAACGCAAACAGCGCGCCGACAAGAGGAAGAAATCTCTCAGGAGCGACCTTTCCGAGCGATCGAAACGCAGGAGAGATCCGTCTTATCCGTCGATACGTTGCTAAACGATTTGGCAAATAAATCGATCGATCCTCTCCTCTTTCTCATCTTTCGTCCGTCTTTCCGCTTGGGAATTTCCAACGTTCCGCGCACTCGACTTTCTACCTTGATCGATGTCAGAAATCCTATCAAGTATTTTAATCGAGATAACGCAGCGGTTAACACGGTGGTTCGCGCAACAGCGTGCTTCTTAACCTTTCGTTTACGGCGTACGTGGTTTCGCCGAGTATCGTTTCGTTGCGCAAACGGAGAGCGTACCGAAAAAACCGTAGCCTTAAACGCGTCCAAGAATTTACCAAATGTACCGATATCCGATTTCTGTCTGCCCGTATTCGGCAGAACGCGATAACTACGGGCGTCGAAGAACGAAAGGGTTAAAAATCTCGTCGCTGGGCCCAAGTATCGCGTATAATCGCCGAATCACGCGGAACGAGCGGGCGGAGGAGAGGAAACGAGGATAAACTCCAACGGGCAAAGAAAATTAGTTGCACGGGCTGTAAGGAACCGCGGTGCTAACTCGATTCGACCACGTAATCTCTCGGTTGGCAACGAGTTCCATGCGTCTTCCGCAAAGTTTGCTTTACCAGCGATTCCTCGCAGGTTCGTATCGATCGGTAGCGACGTTATTGAATTTGGATAAAAGCCGGCAGTCCTATCGCCTAAGCGTCCGTTCGAACGGTGCATCGGGCACACGTCCGTTCCAATTCGTGCGATACCCGAGCCGTAGCTCCTTCCTGCTACACGTCTTTAGCTTTTAATCGCGCAGCGACGAGAATCGATTTAGCAAAATCCGTCCAGGTTAAGTATATTTTACGCGCGATTATTCCGAAAACTCGCGCAACCGCTTTAATTCCGGCGTTGATAGGCCGCTGACGGTCGATCGAGCGGATCGACGACAAGGGACGGCGAGATAAAAAAACAGAAGGTCGCGACTCGAAGGCGTAAGAAACGTAAGGCGTAAGAAACCGGCTTCTAATTTATTAGCAAAGCTACTTATCGATAATTAGAGTTTCCATCGAGGCACGAGCAATCCGCGACGGTAGCTGGAGCGTGAAAATTCCTCGTATCGTGGTAATCGTAGAGTTCTCGTAGCGACGCGGACGATCGAAAACCTATCCATCTACCACGATACGAGGGAACAGAGCGAAAAGACGAATAATTTAACGGTCGTGGAATCGGAACGACGTCTTTAAAAACACGGGATGGTATTACGTTGGAATCGGAGAGCGCGTGGCTCGCGACGTATAAAGAGAATTTTCCAAATACAGGTCACGATAGTTTACGTCAAACGGCGTACCGATCGATCGCGCAACGAATACCCGCGCTCGGTTTCATTCCCAGACGAACGATCCGATGGAACACAGGTAAACGCGTTAGTACCGTTTAACACGTTCCACCGGCTTTGTCTATGCTCTCGGTCGAGGTTGCGGTATAAACGTTGGATAATTGGATTGGCAAGTTGCGCGCGTTCAAAGAGGATTCTGATCGAAGGTGGACAATCGCGCGTCCCATTCTTCCCCTTTTATTCTCTGCAACCACGCATTCGTCGACGCTCGAAAAATCGTTAACGCGCTACGCCGTGCAACGAAAGACCGGAATCGCGTCTTCGTTCGATCAAGTTCGAAAGGAGAATAGAAGGTTGACCTAGACTCTGGACGACGCGTAACCAACGCGGTTGCTCGATAATGTCGCGCGTCGCATCGCGTCCATGCAAAGTACGACGGAAGGGAGCCAAGGGAGTGACAACCAGACGTCTACGCATCCTTGCCGCGTACCCTCGATATTCTTAAGGACCCATCGTAAAACCATTTTCATAGTTAAGGTCATTCGGGCAAAAAACAAGCGTTCTTTATATTTTTGCCTACCACGGGAAGATACGGGTCAAGTCGGTTTTTCTCGCGTTCGGTGTCTTCCGTTAGCAACGTTCTCTCAAGGGCGGTTAGCGCTCTTCCTCGCCCACCAACCTGGAAAATCAGCCGATCGACATCAAAGTCTATTTCCCTCGCGCTCCCTGACGAAAACTTGTCCTTAACAAATCGGCTCTTTTCGTGTCCTTAGATCCACCCATCGCCAGAGCTTTCCTCCGCCGCGACATCGTCGCTAAACTTGACCGATTCTCCGACTCTCGAACGGTCAACATCTTTTTACCGCGTCTCTACCCTTAGATCTATGTAAAGTTTAATTTATGTCAACTCAGTATATACCAAATTGTAACTATTAAGTGCATAATAAAGTGCAATATAAAAAAGAAGAAAGTTAATAGCTGCGTTTCGGCTCAACCTTCTTATATTTTTCTTTTTTATAATCTGAGTTTGTGACTTGCTATTTTACGCGACAGGAGCGTCGCTACGAGATTCGGCCAACTCGCTCGTCGAACGAACGAAAGAAGGACGCGCTCCTTCTCTTCTCTCACTCTGTCACCCACCACGATATCGCCCACGTAGTCCGATCGTAAGCCGGGAAACCAGAGAATTCGCGAACATTCCTTTGACGTTTACGAAAGAAAATTTCGTTGCGAAAGTACTTGGAGTTGGTAGAGTGTGTAACACGCCCGTCCGGAGACGCTATCGCGAAAGATGCGGGTACCTGGGACATTGCAAACGTCCCGCGTATTACGTTCGCTAACTAAACGTCAGAGTCTTGGGAAACTTGAAACTTCTCATTACCCGAACGATTCAAAGTCACGGTTCAAAGAATCCGTTCGCTGATCGTTGCGTTTCACCGTAAACATATAATTAGCGCGCTCGCTCGCGAGTGTCACGGTTAAAGATAAGAACAGCGGCGATCGCGAGGCCAAAATCCGATTTCACCTTTTCGTTCTTTTTTTATACCGACGCGCTATAGGCGCGATGGACTTTGCACCGAGACGAAATTGACGTTATTTCACGAAATCGTCGGGGGACTCGCGAAACTTGGACTTTGTCGTCGAAGGTCTGCGCCGACTCGATGCATTGCAATTTTATATCGACGAGCCTCGTAACGAAAACGAAGATCGTTTTTATTATATCTAACATCGGAAAGACAAGATACAGCGTAAAGCGACGAACGCTGGATCGGCCGGTTTCCGTTTCCGTCGACTTTCTACGAATTTCCGATGCTTTTGCGAGCCTAAAAATTGGACCACGCGACCGGAAAGAGTTCGTCGCCGCGTATTCGCTCGCATCCGACTATCTCGATTCTCGATCGTCCCAAGCTTTGAACATCCGTTTGCGCGGGTGCCTCGTTGTATCGCCTCGCTACGTTTGTCTTCGTCTTCTCGCCGCGACTCTTATCGGAACCGTTAATCATCGATCCACCGTTTTCCGTTCTCCGCGATGAACCTTTACGATAAACACGGACGCGAGAAGGAGAAAAAGGGAAAAAGCGAAAACAAGACGCGTTACGAGTAGTCGATGGTTCGTTGGATCGATCGTACGGTTTCTATTTACGATAGAAGCGTGATACAAACGAGCGAAAGTAGAACACGCGCGAAGATGCAAAGATTTTATCGAATTCGATCAATCGCGATTCAAAGACGACGAGAGTCCTCTCGTTGCTCGACAAATTTTCTAAGAGTCGATCGCGAAACGATCGTCGTTTCGACGGTTTTGCCGGAGCCGGTGAAACTTTTGTCGAATCTCCGCGCGATTTCGAATTCTAGCGTGCGTTTTGATACGCTCGAATACGCGTAAAGGCGATGGTGGCGCGATTTCTTTCGGCATTGCACCAGCTATAAATACGTTGTATACGCGTTTAGCAAAGTCTCGGCACTCTGGAATACTCGTTTCTTCGAACAGTGTCGTTGGAATCTCGAGCAGGCACGGGTGTAACCGGAAGAGCCGTATAGATCGCCTCGACGAAGAAGCGTTTCGAGTACGAACGTCGTTCGTCCAATACGGCTCTTTTATCGCGTTTCAAACGTTAAGTATAAGACGGAAGTTCGTTCGATCTCGCGAGAGAGACGCTTTCGAGTTCTATAAACTTTCGTAAAGACGCATGGTAGTGCATGTACGCGCGGTTGCGCATCTGCGTCGAACGTAAGGAGGAAAAACGAGGAATTTCAATTACGGAACCTTCGGCAAACTCCGCGACGACGAATGATAAAAACGAACGATGCAACGGAGAACGTTGCTCGAACGAGAAACAAATACTTTTAAATACCTACAGGAAATCGTATTCGACCAACGCCTGCGAGAAAATCTACAGTCCTACTTCGTTTGTATGTATAAGTACACGCGTACGTACGTACGTAGAACGCGCGCGATAGAAAAATCAAAAGTCGCACGTACAAAAATCATGTATTTCGACTCGGACGAGAAGGACGACTCTGTGACGAATTTTGCCGTTGAACGATCGCGTCGTACACTCTGCGAGAAGCGCGCGATAAGACGAATTAACAAAGAGGGTAAGTAGGCTTCGAGCGCTGTTATTCCAAACACGTGCTAAGTGACAATCGATTTTTACGAAATACACACGGGTCGAAGGGACGACGAGAAGGGTCGAGAAGAAAAGATCGTTCGAAAAAGGTGGAAACAGCGATTAGCCCTAAATCCATCTACGCTTCCGACGCTCTTTGTTCGTTTTTCGTTCGGGCCAACGACTCCGTACCGAACGTCGATGTGTTATTCGTAGGTGCGGCCGGTACGAGAGCTTAGAGAAGAGCAGGTATTCAACGACGAAAACCATGGTCGACGCGGCAACGATTATCCGTACATTATACGACTCGCAACGCACGAATCCGTTTGCGACGCGTTTCAAACATTTTGGATCGATCTTAACCGACCGTGCGAGTCTCAACGGCGACTACGGAAAGCGATTGCAAGCGATATTCGCGGCTGCCGAGTTGGTCGAACCTTATTTACCCATAACGTCGTTGTAAATAAGTTTGGACAATCGCGTTTAAGCAGACGCGCTAATTAGCCGTTCGGCGTGGCGTGACGGCAATCCCGCGAAACGCTCGGCCACGTCCCGTTAGCGTAACGTAAAATCCATATGAAAGCGAGTACCGAACCGGTAATTGACCGAATCGTTGAATACGGTTCTCTGTATTTCGCGTTCCGCCTCCGTGCATCCCACTCTCCCGCATGCCGCGTGCCGAGTGCCATTTCCGGATCAATAAATCCGCGAAATGTAAACCAACGTCGCTCGCACGCCCTTACCCAATCTCGTTCTTCCTCGTTTCTTCTCGTTTTTACCCGTTATTGTCGCGATTCGCTATTCCGTAACGGCTCGTTGGTTACAGTTTATCGAACGATAAACGCCAGTTTCCCCGTTCTTTCTCGGCTATGTCTGTTTTTCGTTTACCGATTGATCCCATAGAAATTGCCGTTGCGCCGATAATCCGTTCGACGACGTTCGACCGCGTAATAAGAATTTTTTCGCGAATTCTGTAAACAGAGTTAAGCGACGAGGGGGGGGGGGGGAGAAAAGTTCTATACAAACAACACGGTTAAACGCGAGAGGAGAAGGTCGTTTTAGTCGCGATTGCCGAGAATCGATTTAAAAATGAAATCGAGCTGGTTTCCAGCGACACGAATAAACAACGATATAAATATTCACGATCGTTTGATAGCGTTTCTGCGTCCGGTTAACCGCGCCACATATATTTATACATCGAGAACACCGCCACGAGAATAACGAGAACTCGGTTAATTTCATTTGTCGGCGATAGATAAAAACCGGCAACGATAAAACGCCTACAGGTTGCGCGTTCCAAGTTGAATCGGTTGCACGAGCTGCCTCTGGCACTGTGCCAACAACCACCCTTCTCGCCATACTTTAGAAACCCGTAAAATCTACGTGCGATTAAACCGATCGAAAACTTTTCGTTTACCCGTTATCCCGACATTACGCTACTTCGCTTCCAGCAGTTTAACACTTTCCGCCAACTATAAAACGAACGTAACGTTTCCTTTCGCTTCCTACACGCCAGTCGGTAGTCGCGAATCTTATTTGCGCCACGCTACTACGTCTTCCAGCGGACGAAATTCTAGACAAAATTCTGGACAAAATTCTAGACGAAACTCGGTCACCGCGTTGATAAGAGTCGACGGTAAAGTTGCCGGCAACTTTGCTCGAAGCTCGCTGAAAAGACACTGCACGTTGCTCGCAAGAAGCGTACGCGCATCATCGATCCGTGCCAACGATGAGTAATTTAACTCGCAGGTTGTACGCCGATATACCGAATAAAAAGGACGAGACTGGAGTTGAAGAGTCCAAGGTCGATTCGGGCTCGTTATCTCGGCAAATATATATACCGAATGCTGACGTTTCGGTAACCTCGGCGTTTGCTGGCTAACGTACTACCACGCGTAAACCAGTTCGATTCCTGCTTTCTCGTCCTCGAGGAACGCGCATCTCGCGTTTAGCCGTTACGCGTACGACCTACACCTTGATTACGCCGATACACAAAACGTATACCGCATCGTACGACGCACCGTACCCTTTGCTTCTTACTTGGCGACGAAGTTGCGCCTTCCATTCCGCGCCGAGCAACGTTCCCCGTCTTCGTCTACGACGAAAACTTACGCGTTACGAACAAAGACTCGCTCCGTCGAATGGCTCGTACATCGACCTAACGATCGAGCACTATCCGACGACACGGAAACCCGTTTCTCAGGCTCCTCGTCCTTGTCAAATCGCGGCCCCGCTCGAGATACCGATAAATCCGACAGGCAACTGCGCGAAAAGTCGCTACGTCGCGGGGGTTATCGTCGTTCGCGACGCAACATGGAAAGTGAAAACATTTCGCTGCCAATTTCAAAGTCGTCGCGAGCAAACTTCGCGTACGCCAACTGCGCGTATGTAACAAGTACGCGTTAGCTACCTCGCGTGTTTCGAGTTTCTCTCGTTCGAACAGACGCGTTTGAACGTTAAACGCGTTCGAGAGTAAAATATCGTTCGATCGGAAGATTCGTAGGGAAAGATTCGCGGACAGGATACGGGATATTTGGAACGACGAGAAACGATTTATATATTTACATAGGGAATTCGCGAATGCCGTTCATTAACCTCTGC
The DNA here is from genome assembly GCA_014737525.1 of Bombus difficillimus. Lineage (NCBI taxonomy): Eukaryota > Metazoa > Arthropoda > Insecta > Hymenoptera > Apidae > Bombus > Bombus difficillimus. Next base: position 308,687 of record JACXIT010000235.1, on the reverse strand, counting down.
CACGTATGAATTATTTACGCCTAGCTATTCGTATATTCATACGTCGCGAAATACGTAACGTCTTTGTTACCTTACTTCCTTCGTTCGTTGTCATTCTAGACAGGAAATACCTACGTTTCTATCGACGACACGTGTCGTTACATATTGATTCGTAGAGAAATAAAAACAGACGTATCGCGCGTTAAGACCGAGAAATTGCGCTCGCTGCAGGAAGAGAGGCGCCGCTTGCGAATCGAGATTTCTTTCCGTCCTCCGTATTTGTCGCAAATTCGATAACATCGATTACCGCGCATCCGCGTCCTGTTTCTCTACGAAGCAGACTAACGTTACTCGAACGACCAAATAGGTAGAAGCGCGTCATCCAATGGCGCGCGAGTTCGTCCGACGGAGCGCGTTTAAGCAGGAAGTTGGGCTATCGCAGCCAATTTAAATAAATCGCGGTCACAAAGATTCGCCGCGAAGGGTACCAGCGATTCGTTGCTTTCGAAGTTCGTTGCCTCGAAAAGCATCTATGCCCGAGCGTTGACACGCGCGAGCGCGCGCCAGTACACCGTCGTTCCACGTTTTATCGTACATCCTGTTTTTCTTCGATAAAGTTTCATCTACTTTATTATTCGCTTTCTTAGTAACGCGTACGGTACCGTGACACGACCGCGTACCACGATTTAATTCCAACGGCGTAATCGCAAACGGTTACCGATTCTGTGCCTCCTTAGAAACGCATACGTGGATAACGAACGTGCGCAGAAAAATCGTGGAAATTACGTTACGCTTACCGTGGAAACGATCCGGCCGTCGAAAATTTCCCAAGATGCAAATTCTCGAAGGAAAACGGAACGCGCGTCGATCGTTTCGAAATATTCAACGCGAATGCGATTCGCCGAAAATAGAGAATCGTTGCTTTCGCCAAATTATATTTTCGATGGAGGATCGAAGGAACGGCTGCGCGCGGTACTCGCGCTTTATAAACGAATATACCATCGTTTGTCTCTATCGTACTTCGCATCGAGGCTGAGAACTATCCTCTCCGACGCGGCGCCTGGAATATCGCCAGCGCGGAAAGTGGCGCATACGGCGTAAAGTACGACCCGTTTGTAGAGCCACGCGATTGCGTAGGTAATTCGCGTTGAAAGGCGATACTCGATCGCGTACTTTTGCCGTACTTTTGTCGTCGGTATCGCTTACGACGATTATTCGCCGATCGTTCGAACGCGACGTCGAGTCGCGGCTACAATTCCAAGAACAAACGACGACTCCGACCGACTAACTGATCGAACCGATCGAAGAAATCGCACAGCCAACGACGCTGTAATCGTCACCGTACGATACGACGTTTACGTTCGCATCGACCGTTTCTCACCCAAAAGCCAAACTGTCGTTGTTGAAGCGATCGCGTCGATGGACACGACAGATCCGATGCGGTCGTCCAACGTCGAATATCGTGACCGCGATACGGTGAAAACATCCGCCGGAAGAGAAGGCGAGAAACGGGACACGTCGAAGGCGAAAGAACCGGCAAACAGTGGAATACGGTTTCGTTTCGATGGTTATGGAAACGTATACGTCGCCGTATATGGAGCGTGCAGCAATTTGCAGTAACTTGCAACAAAATATCCATGATACACGGCGATCGATCGCTCTCCTGCGACACTCTTCCTCGCCTTTTCCCTTTCTCCCAAGAAAATTTCCCAACGCGATTTTCGTAACCGCCTGTCGTAACTCGATCGATCGTAGGCCCGACTGTATTGTTCCAGGCGCGAACCTCGATCGTCGGGATTAAAGACAACGGTAACGAAGCTATCGAACGAAGCTATCGCCGACGAACGACGTTACGATTTTACGCCCGTTTAATTTACACAGAGCACCTATCTCTGTTTTCGCCGGATAAACGGTCGTTCGCGCGACGAAGGACGGACGACGATACTCCGTAACGCGTCCCCCTAACGCTGCTTGAAGATTCTACGAGACCGCGCGATCTACGCGGCAGATATATTATCGCCATACGGAACCGTATGCGCGTTGCGTGTTCGCGACGACCACGACAAACGGGCAATCCTGGATCGCGAAAATTTGGATTCGTTCCACGGAGAGGAAGACGGTTTGACCGTTCGTTCGTTCGGCAAACTCGGCCGCATAAGCGAGTTTTAAAGTTCCGTCGTTCCCTCCGTTGTTTTTCAAACTTTGCTCTCTCGGCTGGATTTTGCTCGACGCGATTCGACCAACGGCTTCGATAATTTACCGAATATCGAGGCAGCGAAGTTTGTCCGTAAAGTTTGTCCTTCGATCGTGGGATCAAGAGATACGCCGAGTATTTCTAGCTGTACCTGGCGTCGCGTCCAACGTCCAACGTTCTTCCAACGACTGCACGTTGTAATAGTTATGATAATTCGCTGGTTGCGAACAAACGAGAGAAGATACGCGGGATTCGATTTGAGAGCGCATAAGCGCGTAATTCGGCTTTTTTTAATCGCCGGAAAGATGCGCGAGAGAGTCTCTTCCGCGAAGAAGCAACGGCGCGATATCAACGAGTTACCTATAACGCGGATAGTTGCCAAGATAAAAACTCGTTTTCTGCCTAAAACTCTTCGTTTCGACCCAACTGTCGCGAAAAAAACGCTTCCAGAGCCGTTCCGTTCGCTTCTTGCGAACGCGATACCGTGCAATTCATCGACGCGGATACGAACAGTATCGCCCGGAAGAGATAAAAGGAAAACGTTTCGCAGAGAATATTTCGTACTCGCGGATACGGATACCCGGCCGATACAACGCGTTTTATCGATGAACGCGTTACGGAGCTGCGAGAGCATCGCGCGGTTCCAGGTGACGAAGATTTTCTCATTTCCGGCTGTCACGCCACTTCCAATCTAACGTATTTCGCCCAATTTCCGCGTCGAATCGTCAACGAGCCGATCACTGTGTCTAATGCCTCGTCGAAACCGTACTCCAAATACTACCAGATATCATCCAGTTTTTCTCTTTCGACCTACGATCGAGCAACGTTCGATCGAAACCTGGTCGATCGAAATTCGGTTGAACGTTTCGCCTTGATAAACCTCGTGTACGCTGGAGGGAGAAAGGAGAAAGAGAAAGGAGAAAGACTCCGTATCTCCGGATCGTTCCCATCGTCAACGAAGATCCCCACCTGATTTTTCTTGTTATTTCATTCGTGTTAATTCACGTCCGAAATCATATACGTGCGCTCCGAGTGCGTTCAAAGAACACGAGACCCGACGTTATGTCCTCGGTAACTTTTTTTTACGTCAACGAACACCCGTATACGCGAGTGTATTTTTATACACCAAAGTAACGACGAGAAACAACCGCCGCTATAAAAACGTTTGCGATACACGCGGGTACTTTTTAAAGGGCAATTCGATGGTATTCGATCCGCGTTTCGTTCGCACGCCATTGTACCAAGAATTTAATCGCTGCTCGAGAGAACGCGTGTACCTCGGATGTCTGCGACGTCCGGGACGTCTGGGACGTCTGTCTGGACTCGGAATGCTCGCGATATTTCGCGTCGAGTATCGTCGTGCGCGAAATACCTCAAGCTCGAAGGCAGATAAAAAAGTCATAGGACGTCGATCGTTTGATTTATCGATCGAGCAGACGGAGGGAACGTTTGCCAATCGACGGTCGTCCGCCGAAGCAAGGAATTCGCGAATTCGCGAATCACGATGGACGCAGCGATAGGGACGAATGCGCGTCTCTATCGTGCGTTACGATACGTGACAACCTGTAAAATTATGTATACGTATAGGTTACGTTACGCGACTTGTTGTCTCGATGGGTCGCGCTACGTAAAAGAACGAGGCAAGAAGAAGAGAGAAGAAAGGAGAGAAGAAAGGGGAGACGAGATAGACGAATGTTTGGAATTTGCATAAAAGTAATCAGGACATAGAAACGCTCCGACCTTTCCTTTTCCGGCGAGAGGTATCCATCTAGCGACCGCTAAATAGCGTCTAACGAGATTAAAGACAAAAATGAAAAGAGCGAACGGACCTATTTGAAAGCGAACTTTGCCAAACAGCGGAGAGAAAAAAAGGAACGACGCGAAGAGCGAAAGAGGAGAAAACGCGGGTCCAGCAATTTTCCGATGTAATAACAGGCCCTCGTTGTTCGTGCAAAACGGGCACGATAAAGCCTCGGGATATTGCCTTATTCAACGGCCGTTGAACGCCACGGAGTATTATAGCTGGAAAGAGGCTTTGTCGCGCTTTGTTGCGCTTTGTTGCGCTTTGTTGCTCGTCGCCTCTTCTTTTTCCAAACAAAATCGTTCGAACGCGCACGGAAAGTTCTGCCTACGATGCAAGACGCGAAGTTTATCAACTCGTTGCCGCACGGAGCCGCGTTTTCGCAGCGCCGTGTCGTAAGAGGCAACGAAAATAACGAAAGATTAGAATTCGACGAGGAATCGTTCGATCGGACTGGTATACCTTTTTCCATGGTCTCCGGAGAACGAACCAACGAACGAAGAAAAGAGCAACGATGGGGTAGCCTGGATGATAAAAGAGAGACGGAGTCCCGCAGGCTCGTACGGCTATAAAACAATCGATGAAACACATCCGGGGCATGAACAGGGCCATTGCTAAAACTTTTAAAACCCACAAAGGAAACATTTAGGACCGTCGGTTAGCGATGAACGAGCTTGCTCTACCTCCTTCGTCGTTCCCAACACGGTCTTCGACGCGTGCCACCTTCCAACGTTTCTCTTCCTCTCGATCGATGGTAATCGAAGAAAAGTGGTCGGAGAAAAGTATTTCCAACTCACCCGTGAGAGCCGTAACTTAAACAATAACAGTCTGATAGTAAATCTAACGGAAACTGTACGAACAAATACGTCCAATGGAAGATACGTACGTTCAACGATCCACGAAAATTTATTTCGTCGATAAGCGTACACATGCCGAGCATCGAATAATACGTTGCTCGGTGAAATTGCGACCTAGTTAGGCTTTGACCCACTTGGTTACACCGTAATCATCGTCGAGTGCTCTGCACCGATTGATATTAGAAGTAAACACGTCGCTGAAAGCGTACCTACGTGTAGCGTCTCGTTTGCGCGCGACAGCGGCTTTTGCTCGCTTCCTTTCCCAAGCTTCGAAGTTTCTCCGGACAGAGTAACGAGAATTCTTTCTCTGCTCGTTCCTTACCTACGATTTTATCAAAACCTATCGAAACGGTTACCAACAGTGACCGGCGCAACCGCCAGATAAACTCGTTTCGCTCGATCGGCAGAAGGGGCGTTTAACACGAGCAAAGGTTTCTATAAACCGATCACGGTTATTTTTGATACCAACGATCCAGGTATAATACCTGCGCGAGAAAGAAATACGCGAAAGAGAACGTGCGGGAGGGTAGACGGAAGGAGCAGAGAGCAAGAGGATCAAGGCTGTTAGTCGCTGGTGGTAGTCTTATCTCTTTGCATACGTGCAACTGTTGCGCTACGCGCAACCGATGCGTCTCGCGTCTATAAATAAAGTTATACCCCAAAGAATAAACGAGACGTTACTACTGGTGATACGGCGGCCGAGGTTGTCGCGAGGTCACCGCGTCTCGATAATAAATTACAATCGTAAGCACGCTCATCCCCCTGCCCACGATCTAAAATTACGGCGCGCTAATAAATTCCCCGTAGAAACAAGATACCTTGCACGCCGGTATAGGCCTGAAATTTCAAATTGCTCGAGCAAGTGGCCGAATGTTTCCGAGGCATCTGTTGCGCGCGTGAGTTACGATCTAGCCGTAAGGCACCGACCGCCGCTACCACCACCGCCTTTCCCTCAAACCGAATATGCTTTACATTTTCACGACCCGCCACTTTTCCGCATACATTTACATTCTTATCCCTTGCGCGTATATATTTATCCCGCGTCGAGATTCTCCGCCTCCGTTTCTCGCTCGAGATCGCTCGATCGGACCGAACACTAAAATTTCTATTTCCGACAAGAGTTTAACGTACTTTCGCTAAGAAATCGATCCACCGTGCACGCGTGTATATTCGATGAACGTTCTCTTTGTTTACAACGACGACGACACGCCGTTTACGCGTGACGTTCGAACAAAGCTGCATTCTAACTCGATTGTTTCGTACTACCGTGTTTAAGCGCATTTTTATAACGGATCTTTAGCGATCGAAGCAACCAAAAATCATGTAAAATTCTAGAACAGACTTTAACACGTACGCGACTCGTCTTTATCGAATCGTTCGCGTCGCCTCGCGATCTTTCGTTTCATCAAATTTTCTAAATTCCTTCAAATCGTTTCGTTCGATTCCTCGGAGAAGCGTAAAAACGCGGTAAATCGATGTTACAAAAGATGCAACGGACGGACGAATGTACGCTCTAACAAAGGAATAAGGTAAACAAATGAAAAACTTAACAGTGGTAAAATGACTCACTTTCTCGAGACACTCTTGACCAATGGCTTTGGGATCCACTTGCACTTCGAGGATGACGGAGTTTGCTTGACTAACGAGACACCACATCTTGTTAAGTTGTATCCAAAGAGGTTCGTACACCCGCACCGTTTCGCTTGGTAAAACTTGTAACACGATTTCGATGAAACAAACCAACAAACCAAACGCACGTTCACACAAGTATCGGCACGTGTGACGACGACGACGACGGCGACGACGACGACGACGGCGACGACGACGACGACGACGACGACGACGACGACGACGACGACGGCGACGACGACGACGACGACGACGACGACGACGACGACGACGACGACGACGACGACGACGACGACGACGGCGACGGCGACGACGACGACGACGACGGCGACGACGACGACGGCGACGACGACGACGACGACGACGACGGCGACGACGACGGCGACGACGACGACGACGACGACGACGACGGCGACGACGACGACGACGGCGACGACGACGACGGCGACGACGACGACGACGACGACGACGATTACAACAATCTCTTCCTCGGACTCGCAGCTGGTCGGTGTCCGGCTTTATTCGTCATCTTCTTAATCATAACAGATTTAAAACGCGTAACCGTGCACAGCTGTCACTGCATCTTTACACACTTCGAACGTCAGCAACGTGCTCGCGCTCGTATTACTCGAACAAGTCTCGTTGGTTTCCATTTCTCGGTGCAGAATAGCACACGTACTGACCGCTTCACGTTGCCAGCATTAGTTCACAAAATCGAATCACCTCTCGATGTCTATAGACTGGCGCTAGTGTTGTCAACGGACGCTACACATACGCACTACGCGCGCCCAACCAACTGCCGTCTCAGACTACCATCTCCTACGTCCTACGATGAAAGGGGAAGGTTAGGTTTATACAGCTGATTCCACGCTGATTCCCCACTCATCCGCCCCTCCTCTCCTCTCTCCTCCCACTCTGAATTTTCTTTTTCACCTAAATATCTAACCAATTTTAAGAAACGTAAACACAAATATCCAATTACGTCGCAATTGCGTTTTTTATTCAACCCGAGTCTGCGCCCGATATATTGACAAACCCGAAAACTTGGTTCGCGCATATTTTTTAACTTGCAATTTTGCTTTACGACGTACGTACAAATATACATATTTCGACTTTCTTTCGAGAGACATGTCTCGCGATCAAATATTTTCTTATTCGACCCTCTCTCTTGTTATAATTAGTTATATCTATATCTGATCTATCGTACAATATAAAACATGTACAAATTTCGATAATCGCACTCGATAAAATCGAGTATTACAAATACTATAAATGTAAAACGTGTTTTACATAATAACTATGCAGATTACATAGTTGTGCGAAGAAAATTGAGCGATAACGAAATTTTCGTTTCTACGTGAAACTCTATCATTCGGTGGGCGATAAAGAAGCTTGAGCACGAGTTGTATTTTCATGACTTTTATTTTCGAACATTAATACTGTACAGATGAATCAGCATACAGAGACAGGGTTTACGCATGAGATATAACTTCTTCTTTTTCTCCTATAACTTAACAAATCTTAAATTTTTCAAACAAAACAAATAGTATGTACGTGTACACCGTCGTGAGAACCACATCGAATTAGGAGCTTATCTGTGATTCTTTGGAAGTTGTACAGAATATTCTAACGTGCATTTTGTCCTCGATGTAGCAGAATCATGGAATGACATCTAACGATATGCGCTTAACAGCGTACAATATTTTTCCACCACCCTAAGCTTTAACATTTACGCGTCATCCTAATATATCTAGGCCTTGATATATCACAATGACGATAACTTGTTTAATATGCCTATAGTGCTACTGTGACACCGCTATCATAATCCTTAAACTTTCCAATACAGTGGTAAAAGCTCAGCGTAGGTACGATTACGTTTATTGTCGTATAGCAACTGCGGAAAGAGTTCTAATAATTTGAATATATATATATATCGCCATCTACGATTAAAAGATATATACATTTAGATAGATAGACGTACAACATAACGGCAATAGGTACGTTTTAAGTTATGATAAAAGGAAATATTTAATGTACATTTATAGCGTAAGATGCAATATCTATATTTAATCGATACGATTTTTCTCACTTAAATTTCTAAGCGATAATTCTTGTGCAATTCCGGTTTAATGTTGTAGACCAAGTCCAAGATTGTATGCACGACCTATATAATAAAAGGTACAAATACTAAAAATGTTGCATAAAACATGAAAAATATCGTTACTTCTTCTATATATGTTTTACATCAACTTACACTGTCTTTATGCATAGATACGGTTTGATTCATTTCTTCCGTTTTTACTTTTGTATCGGCTTCTATACGTGCTGCTACATCTTCCTTCGAACCCATATGCTATATATAACAAAAAATATATCGTATATAATGTATCGAACGGTTCTTACTTCTTCGTAGTATCGTATTATATATACATATATATATATATATATATATATATATATATATCTATCTAAAGTTAATCACCTTTGCTTCAAATTCACGAAACTGCTTTTCTCGTTCTTGTCTATACTTTTCGATTTCATCTTGAGCCTCTTCCTTCGCTTGCTTCAGTCTACGCGCCTTACCTAAAAGCAAAGTCATTTTACAACTCGTACTTTGTTAATTCTAATATTAAGATCTCTGTTTAAAAGCTAGAAGAACTTTGAAAAGTATTTCTACGAATAACCTGCTATATCGACAAAGGTTAGATAATTTTTATCAAAGAATACCAAACAATCGATAGCTATACGTATTTGTCAAATTTATATTTACATTCGGAGCTACTCATAATTATTAAATTAATAATTATTTTTAAGCGTTTGAAAAGTTATACCCGTTTAAAGTCAGGGACGCGGAGGGATTGATTACAGCGGGTTAAATTTCAAATATATCCGTGTTGAAACATAGCTTATAATGCTCGAATGGAAACTCACGTTTTCTAGCTTCTGCGACTTTCTCTGCTGCTCTTTTCTCGGCTGCCAGAAGCTGTTGAATACCTTGCGTCTGACTGGCCATTTTTGCAACGAACAGAGACGTCTGTGTTCTAAAGGAATCGCAAATCGATCATATGATCATATGACTTTAGAGTTTCCGCTGTTTGCCCCGCCTTAAACCATGGCGTTGTATCACGGTCGTATATACAGGTCTGGCAACTCCCGTGGTGGAGAACAAGGTTACCGTAAGGTGTACTATGCGAGTCAACCGCTGGCCATAGCGCTGCGATCGACTTGTTAAGTCATGGCTATTCTATCCACGGCTAACTATTCGTTTTCTATTTTTTTTTTTTTTTTTTTTTTTTTTTTTTTTTTTTTTCGAATAAATGGAGAGACATAATTATTGGCAACTTTCGGTTCGATAATAGCAAATAACAAATAATTTATTTCATAAGCAAATAAACTAGAAGAATTACAAGAGAAATTACAAACATTACGAATTCAATTGTACTTTCGAGTTTAACGAATCGCGCTCTTTTGCCTATAGATTTGTTTACTATTATTCGTACAAAGAAACGAAACTTCGAAATTAAACTAAAAATTTAAGTAATTTATAATACGATTGGCCGAGATACCTTTCGGTGGGCAAATCTTATTGGGTGATCATTTCACCCCCTGATGGTCAATACAAAAAGTGATCACGCAGCCACAATCTCATTGAAAACGTACCATGGTCGTATACACGATCGTGGGCGGTACGATCCAAGTGACGTTTTGTCAATACCAAATTCGTTACAACTTATTATTACGAATTTTATAATTAACACTATATTACACGCAGTATAAATTGATACGTTTAAGAGATGGTAGGTTTATGACAAGTTATATCCTTCTAATTATGTTACTTCACATACTTTAGAATAACACATCTTTCCTAAGGCACAAGAGGTAGAAGAAACTATGAAACGTATTCAATCGCATAAGGGAGTGGTTGGAACAATTGTAGTTAATGCAGAAGGTATACCGTTGTGTCGTGTGTTAATATGGACACCATATATAATTATTGTATTAAACTTAACAAAAACTTACTTATCTAGGTATCCCAATTAAATCTACGTTGGATAACACTACAACAGTACAATACGCAGGATTAATAAGCCAACTGTCAGACAAAGCACGATCTGTAGTAAGAGATTTGGATCCAACCAACGACCTTACTTTTCTCCGCATTCGTAGTAAGAAACATGAAATTATGGTGGCTCCGGATAAAGAATTCATACTTATAGTAATACAGAATCCAGTTGATTGATAACCAGAAGAAATACTAATATGTAAGATATATGCTTTGCTAATTGTTAATGAATTATTTTATATAGCACATTTTATTTTATATAATGCCATCTTTATAATACTAATGTCAAGAACAAGATAATTTTTTATTTATAAATTAATGGTAGAAGATGTGTTTTGTAATGCCATTACCAAGTATTGAAGTTGCAAGCACTGCGGAACAATTAGACGTAAACACAATTAAATCACCCATGTAAGCAGAATATCTTATAACTAAATTATTATTTATTAACATAAGAGATAATATGATTAAATACATTTGTGTTACGTGACTAACACTTTATACTGTTGTTTCAAATAAATTTGGCTTACTTCGAAATTTGATAAATCTTTATATTTACTTAAGAAATAGTTTCACCATTGTATATTCAAGAGTGCTTTTAAGTATATTTTACATTTTTCTGTGTACGTGTACATGAGTGTAAAATTTTTAATTAATATCTAATATAAAAAGATCTATAATACACAGATATTTAAGGTATAGAAATTGTTGATTTTATTTATTACAAAAGTGTATAAAATACATAGAGTATACACATGATAAAAAGCTTAACTAAACACTCAAACTAATGTCGTTATAATTTCTGAGCTTGTCATTTCACTTTTATATATTTGAGAATTTTAAGTACTTATATATAAAATTCATTATATTTATATATAAATATTATATATATATAATAATATAATATGATATATAATACATATATATATATATATATATATATATACACACACACACACACACACACACACACACACACACACACACACACACACAAAATTGTAGAAAAATAATAATAAAAATTGTATAAACAATATATTAGGTATAATATCAAAATTATTTACTCAGATAATTTCTTCAGCTTTGAAATTTATACCACGTACAAATAGATTTATAAAAATATAAAAAATATGATTGATAAAAATAAATGATTGTTAGTAAAAAATTACATATTTGTACAATTCTTTTGTAACAAATATATAGATTAAATATGAATGAAAATAATCTAGGCTAGTGTATTCGCGCAATTCTGATGTTTCAAAGAAGGATGAAAAACGCCATAATAAACGGTCATAGCTGTTATACCTAATAAGAACGGTACGATACAAAGAACAATGAGCACATTAAAGTACCAAGAATTTTTAACTTCATCCGATGAAGCGTATATCCAAAATGCGGTTGCTGTTATATTTTCAACAAAACAAATGATATAAAAGAATACATGTTTAAGAAATGTACTACCATCCACTGTGTTCAGATATATGAATACATGTATTACACCAATCACTAGAGAAAATAATACAGAATAAACGCGTTCTTTGATTTTTGGAGAACAATGCGGAGCATGATTAGAATCTCTACAAAATTCCAATATACCGCGAGAATCAATGATAATCCAAATAGTCATACAAATCCAATGAAACATACATCCAACGGCTGTGTATAATGGCCAAATACTTGCCACGACGCTAAGCGACAATATCCTTGAAACTGAAAAATGTTAACAAATGAAGGTATTAACTTTTCTATATAATTACAATGTACATACCTGTAGTAAAAAAATGCCATAAAAATTGAAGAATCGTTCCTGTAATACCGATATTCAGTTTATCTTGTTGAGCCAATCTAATACTACGATGGTAACTAGCCATTGCCCATCCCATACTTCCGAGGGAGCTAACAATACTAGCTACCTGATGAATAACTATAATTAACACGAATATCAATTTTATTTTGTTAATTAAAGTTAGAAAATTAGCGATATAAAAGTATACGTACATTCAAAATTAATATCACTGTGGTAATGTTTTAACAATATTGTTAACTGTAAAATTTGTTGAGGCGCTGCTTCAAGAAAACATTCAGATACTCTTAATAATGCGACATCTTGATCTTCTTTCAGCATTTTGAGGTAATATCGTCTTTGAGCATTACGATTGCCTTGTTTTTCAAACTTGTACGCATTAAGAGCATATTTCAAGGTTCTGTAATAACGTAATACTGGTGCTAATTGAAATACTACAAGTACAAGGCAACATAATTTTTTTGTTAACATTGCATGTACACATTTAAATTTGGAAGGATTTGATGTTTCATTTATCTAAAATGAAGATCGATTTGAATTAGATTGTCAATGTTACTACTTAATATAACTTGTCACCTTGTCATCTTGTTGTTGCATTCTTCTACTGATTATAACATTTATAAATGAAGGTAAAATAATAAAAACGGCTGTCCATATAAAGTATGTTACTTTTTTAGCTAATAAATATCTTACAGCAAGATTGATATCAATTGCCACATCCACGATGTGCGTAAGGATTGAAGACCCAAGGAAAAAGATATCTAAGTAAGTTGTAGTTGGATTTTTTAAAGGAACGTCTACATCATCGACATTTAATTCCAATATAGGAAAAATGCCAATAATTTGTCTTGTATGCAAATGTTTACTGGTCTGAGGATCCATATTTAATTATTGTCAAATAATCTCCAGTAACATAATTCAAATTCATATATTAAGAATTATTGACTGTAATTAGTTTGTCATTCATGACATATTTTTGTGTTAAAAATATAACCTTAGTGTACAAATACTTTTGTCCTCGAGCATTCGTTTATTTGTTTCACAGAATTTCTATTAAACGTCACTTTTATCTCACTGATTACCTGCAATACGAAACACGTATTTATCTATTTTGATCAATATGTAAACACAATTTGATACATTTTGTTGAACACAGTTACATGTAATTTTTTTAAATCAATTGATACGTCACGAGTTTCCATTTAATTCACACAGTTTAAATCCAATTGATACAAATTTTGTAACACTGCCTGAAGTAATAAACATTCATAAGAGATTTAACAAAATCTAAAGAATTTATTTTATGTCAGACGTTATAAATCATTCTTGGGTGCAATATATACAATATTGCCTCGTAAATTGTCCGCTGGTCGAAATTAAATCTGGTCAGCTAACAAAGTAACACCTGTGCCAGGAATTTTATGAAACGAACGTACAATGGATTAGAGAGATATAGCAAGACAGTGATACTCCATTCCGTTCTATAATCTCAACTCAAGATGCACGAGTAGTGCCGAGATCGGTAATACGATATAGTAGTAATATGTATGCAGTTAAAACAGAGAGATGGTATTCTCTACGGAATTGTATAGTCTCAAATATAGTGGGGATAACAACGGCCAAATAGTAAGGTACAATTCCGGTCACTTAGCAAGACGGTATTGTTTACGTTTACGTACTATTTTGTGTTGTCATAGCAACCTATAGAATCTAACGATATGGTCATACGTAGAATTGTGATTTTATGAATTATTGTACATTAGTGAATTATTTTTCTGTAATAAATGAGTACAATAAATACTAAGAGATATCTAGTTACTATAATCGTACAATATTTAGTACTATTTTTTGATATTTTTGTTAATTCGTTTGCTACATTCTCCCGAGCGAATCCAATTAATTTATTAATTCTCTACGTGTACGTGATGCTTTTATCTTTAAAATGATAAATAAGTATACGCAATTGAATTGTATTTAATTTTTGTTTTTAAGGGCTCAAGATATTTGCCTTATTATGACTATCACGCTTTTACTAGTTAACTTCTTTTCCACTTACATTTTTCAGGTAAATATCACTAAAAGTAGTTAAACTAATAATTTAAATAACATTGTAAAAAATGTATGTTTTTCATGCAGATAGGATTAATACAATTGTTATATACAAAATTTCGTGTAACATTAATATTGTGTATCATATATATGGTATTAAGCATTAGTTTACATACATGGGACATTAAAGTGCACTGGTCATCGCCTCTCAAATACTATTGGACTAAAGATTTTCATGTTTTTTACTCATTACATAGAGGAGGTAACATCTTTTCGATCAAATTTATGTACATAGTATTATTACAATTATTTCATGTTCAGTTGCAGTTTTACACTATTATTTCTATAAAAGGGCATCTCTTAGAATCGCAGATCCAAGATTCTATGAAAGTTCAACGTGGATTCAAAGCCAGTTCAGCCTGTCATAATATTTATGATTAAGTGTTACGAAAGAAATTAACAAAAGCTTTTAAACCTGTAATAACTAGAAGAAATGTGAAATAGCAAAAAATGATCCCCTGCAATTCTTGTAAATATTTTTACTTTATCCAGAACAAAATATAGTTATAGCTAAAACAAAATTTAAGTGGAATAATATTACAATCTCCCTTTATCCTAATTTGAGTTTTTCAAAAATATTTATGTCTGGTATAGTATATCTGCTACAGATGTAATATACAATAGCAATCAATTTTTAAAAGTATTTTTAAGGCTAATTCATTTTATATACAGTATAAAAAGTATTAATAAAGTACTTTTTACAATTATTTTGACATTTTACAAAAATAAAATGTAAAATTTTATACATTTTACGAAGCATACGTATATGTAACTCATACTATACAATACTATATATATCACATACATTTAAACTTCTAAATTATAGTTTATAAATCATTAAACAAATAAACATACAAAATGTTCTAATAATACAGATATTACTCATAATATAAAATGTTAAGTTTGTACTACCTTAGTATTTCTAAAATATAAATTAATATCACAAGAATACATCTTTTGAAATTCTCATCTATTAATGACAAAGGTAGAAGTTGAAAATGATCAAATGATTTATTAATTCGTTAAGATGATCATTCCCACCATTACTATTATTAATAGAAAGAAATTGCGAAGAGAATTTTTATAAAATTTTTATAAAATTTTCAATATAACTTAGCATAACATCTTCAATATACAAAAGTAAATTCATTATAAATTATTTATTAATCACTTCACGCATGCATTTCGATTTTAAGTTAAGTAATAACAGTATTTCTTTGTGAAAAATACAGTTATGTAAAAAAATTTAATTTCGTATCTTTATGCAATATTTACAGCGTCAAAGTTTTATTTTCAATGTTTTATATAACATTTAAGAATTTTTATAAAGATTAATACATCGTACCTGTCGCGAATGGAAAACTATTATCTCTTATCAATTTCTATAAATGAGACTTACTTAACTTTTGTTATCTGCCAATTTTTCAAGTCTTGTATAAAATTATTTCGATAGCTGAATCTTTTCTAGAATTAATAATGCCCTATTATGGTAGGCTCATTTGCGTAATAATAATAATAATAATAATAAAAATAAAAAAAAAAAAAAAAAAAAAAAAAAAAAAAAAAAAAAAAAAAAAAAAAAAGAGAGAGAGAGAGAGAGAGAAGACAGATTTCATTAAATCATAATGACACTCTAATGTTCTCATTCAAAATGTTTTTGCACTTGAGATACAAGATGGCAATTTCAAAATATGGACTTTGTCAAATTTTTGTGAAAATAAATGTATTTCTTTTTTGTAAAACATTTAACAAATGTTTATACATCCACCAATTTCAAATTTGACTTTTAGAATATTATAGGATTCTAATAGTTCAATGAAAGTAAAAATGAAATATGTATCGTAATACAAGGCGAGATTGAAGAATTTGAAAAATCGCCGCTAGAAGTTGTCGCTTGTTATTGTTACTGCGATTTTGAAAACTCTTTAATCTACCCTTGTATATTATATAAATAAAATTCATTTAAATTAGCGACTTGTAGCTCTGCTTATTATTTCATTTAAATTTGCCTAGGAGCCTCATTTTTAAACTTAAGTTAAGTTAAGTTAAGTTAAGTTAAGCTAAGTAAGTTGGTGGAATCCACCAACATTATAGTTCAGTGGAACTTAATATTTTCTTCATACGGTATGATTACCATGAAGGAAGAGTAACTTATCTATTAAATGAGGAGGTAAGGCCGTTCGCCTTGCGTCGTATAAAACTTGCACTTCTGCCGGAATTCTACAGGGTGGTGCGCAACATGCAGGTACGCAATTGTATTTACAAGCCAATTTGCCTAAATTCGGGCATTTTGCAGAAATTTTTGCCCACCATTGAAGGGGGCAGTAGTCAAGTGGCGCGGTAGACTCAGAATGATATTGTACAAGTTCAAGATCTGCCTTTTCTTCTGCAGGCATTCCACTTTTCATCGAACATAATCCTCCAAGCAAGAATTCCATGCCTGAATGAAATTAAAACGTATGTATTTATCTTTCCATTGATTTTAAAGATCAAAATCATTATACAGCTGAAAATATTTACCTGATACACGACCTTTCTTAGCCAGAGGCTCTTCTTCAACTTTCATATTTATATTATCACCAGATTCCTCTTGTATCAGTTTTGTCAACATTTCTTTTATATCAGTTGCTACCGAATTTTTATCTTCTTCAGTAGCATACGGTAATTGCTTAAACCTAATATATCATATAACGTTAATTACTTACTGGTTTTCGAAATTTAGAATAGAGAAAAATTATCTGAATAATAATGTATAATTACCTTGGATCTAGGGTAGTTGCAATTTGAAGTAAAAGAGTAACGTTATAATCTGCGTATCTGTCACAAAGCATATCGGACAAAGATTCTTTGAAAGCCTTTGCCTTCTCACTGTCACTTTCTTTTATCTTAAGATGAGAGGATACAAGCTGCCAGAGTAGCGGCTTTAATAAAGATATTAACGGTATCTTCTCCTCGCTAAGCGTCATAATAGTAACTTTAAATGGTTCGAGCACATTTACAAGATCCTCTACAATCTTCCATTGATCATTTGTCAAATCAACTACCTCTTGATCGATACCTTCCATGCTTTCTAAAATCGACGTTACAATATTACGACGAAGAACCATCTGCTCGAGCATGTTGTACGTCGATGTCCATATAGGTGGATAATCCATTAACATAGCATTTTCATCCAGCTAAAATTACACGAAATACATTATAAATCGATAACTTATTATATATTTTATAAATGACATATCTACGATAACATCCTTTCACTTACTTCCAATAATTGTTCCTGCATGGTTAACGCCGCGGATGCAGCTGGATGACTTATAATAGCTCCAATGGCTGCCCTACATTTTGCTAGTATGGTAGCAACCTCCGGGCTTTCGAAACAAGCTTGAGCACACACTTGTAAGGTATAAAGTAAACAAGGAACTAACGTTAATCCTCGATTCGTCAAAGCATTCAATAATTCTGTCCTGGATGTGGCTACTACTACCGCGGTTATCCTTTCTATTTTCAGATCCCAATCAAGTAATAAAGAATCTATCGCGTTACCCCACTGAGATTCCTCCCAATCTAAAGGAGCATGAATAGTACTTAACACTTTACATTCTAACACCGGTTCACCAGAGTTCTGATAATACACAGAGACGGTAACAAATCGTTCGTCAGAATTTGATCTCCACTCCTCGATAGTCAAACCTACTTCGCTTGTTATACAAGATAGAGTTGTGGCTACCGATTCACGGAAGGTATCATAAATCTTTGGTATTATTTCTTCTTCTAATTTATTTTTACTAGGGATTTCACAGGGTGAACGCAACGTTGCGACTAGTCTTTGAAAACCACGTCCTTCCACCACTTCTGGTAGTTGTAAGTCCATAATGATAAATTCAGCTATAGCATCTGATACGGTCTTCCCATCGATACTCGACTGATTGATAGAATTATCTTCGGGCATAAGAAAAGCCACATTTTGACTATTGCTCCCAATGTTAGAACCACTTTTAATCATAACTCGCAAAGGTTGACCAATTGCTATATCGTCCTCGATGTTGGATAAACTTACATTTGGATCAGTCACGAATTGAATATCCCCGTCTATTTGGACAGTACCATCCGCATTGGTAGTGTAAATATGCTGGGCCGAAGTTAAACCTGCTTTTAATAATTTCTTTTGCGCTCTTCTCTCCTTTGTTTCCTGAGAAAGTACCTGTCTGCGTGGCGGATTAGTAGCTTCTAGTTCTAGAAGTTCTTGAGCATGTTTATTTTGTAAATGCATACGCAAATTACTGGTGTTACGATTATATGCAATTTGAGTTTTACATAATATGCAAACGATCTTTACTTTAGTGAGAATATCTCCGTCGTCTGTAGCTGGAAATCCGAAAAATTTCCAGTAAATACTTCTCATTGACATAGGTACTACTAATTTTTTATAAGTATAAGTATACTTTTCTTCCATCATTTTGGCTAGTACCATTTGCATTTCACTTTTCGAGTCATCTGTCGTCGCTGATTTTCCGTTGTTAGACAATGTTATCGGTTTACTTTCCATAATTGCACACGAAAATACATAAGTACCGGCACGTCTTACTCTCCGCTTATTAAAATATACACATACGATATTTCTCGCAATAGTAATATTTCATAGCGTTTCTTCTCGTCAAAATGGATGATCTCCGTTGCATAATTTAAAATACAACTGTTTATAATAATGCATAATCCTTTTCACGTATCACCCTCTTAACATGGTTATGAAGGAATAACAAATTTACCGCGAATACTCCGATATCTCAAAGCAGCAGTTTGACGAATTATTTTACAGATATCGAACTTCAATTTCTCGTTTCGAAAAGAACGATGCACGATCGGTTATCGACCACCTCTCGTAACGATGCTATCGACTTTAGTTCATTTGCTCAAAGAAATATCGCTACGTAGACCTCTCAACTAATCGATTTTACAAAACAAGATGGAGTCAACGAAACGCCATCTGCATCGATTGCTGGGTATTATTACGTGTTTTCGTTCTTCGAATTAATCGTGAAACATACTTCGAAAACAGCAAATAAACGACAATTTTGTTACTATAATATAAAATTAATCATCGATAATTGTATGCAATACGTTTGCTATTAGCAAATTTGTTATTTTTCAAACGAAGGTAACGACAATAATTTACTCCTACGTTACGATACAGCAAATACTCGTATATCGTATTGTTGTAAATGTAATTTTTATAAGATCGTTATTAACGATATGAATAAGAGCAGAAGGACTTTGGCGGAACACACAAGTGGATAACAACTTTCAATGAAACGATCGATCGTCCTTGAAAAGGCCTAACCTAAAATCTTACTTTTATCACGTATCATCCTTTTGTACTTTTATAGGTGTTATTTAAGGTGTATTATATGTTTTGCGCAATATTTAAAGGCATTGTTATATTCGAAGAGCTATTTCAAGAACACAAGAGATGCATATATCGAAGAAAACAAAAGTATTGTACTATTTGATAGTATGGAGGTTAATTTCTGTGTTCGTGGTTCAAACCGCGCATGTACCGGATGAATATTGGCAATCGTTAGAGGTTGCTCATCGTTTAGCATTTGGATATGGATACGTTACGTGGGAATGGGACATGAAAGTTCGCAGTTACATATATCCATTTTTCTTATCCGTTGTATATCAAGCGTTGGCGTCGATATCGCTAGATTATGTAATAATTTTAACAACGGTACCTCGAGTACTTCAAGCAACGATCAGTGCTTACGGCGAATACAAATTCTACGAGTGGTCCAAGAATAAATGGGCGCTGTATAGTTTATGCATAAACTGGTACTGGTATTATTGTGCCACTCGTACATTGATCAATACCTTAGAAACTGCATTTACTATGATAGCTTTATCGATATTTCCATGGCGTGACAGTAATATTACAAGCATAAACTACTTCTGGATCGTAGGATTTTTATGTATGATTAGACCTACCGCTGTTATTATATGGTTGCCTTTATGTCTGTATCATTTATGTACAAGTTTAGAAAACAAGTTGACGCTGATAAGTCGATACGGCGTAATATGTATTATCTGTTGTTTCAGTACCATATTATTGGATAGTTACCATTACGGTACGTTAACTATTTCCCCTTGGGAATTCTTTCGTGTGAACGTACTTTACAAGGTTGGTGATTTATATGGAACGCAACATATACTGTGGTATATCGTGTGTGGATTACCAGTACTTTTAGGGTGCCATTACGTTTTATTTCTATTATGTATTTTTCAAATAACGAAACATCCATCCAGTTTTCACCGTCAGGCAGTTATGTTGGTCGTTATAGTTTGGACATTCGGTATCTATTCTTTGTTGGCCCATAAAGAATTTCGATTTTTATTACCTCTTTTACCAATGTGTATATACATATGTACCTCGTGTACAGTCCGTTTGAACGCAAAGTTTATAAAAACAGCGAGAAATGTTTTTGTTGGGCTATTAATATTAACCAACGTGTTACCTGGCCTTTACTTCAGTTTAGTACATCAACGTGGATCGTTGGATCTAATGAACCTGCTTCGTAAGGATGTTACCGTTAACACCGGTAACAGCAACATATTGTTTCTGACTCCTTGTCACGCTACTCCTTTATACAGTCATTTACATACGAACGTATCTACCAAAATACTAACTTGCGAACCTAATTTTACCAACAATGTAAGCTACATGGACGAAGCCGACACGTTTTTTGCAAATCCGATGCAGTGGCTCGATGAAAATTATAACAGTAACGAAAATACCACAGTTCCGAATTATGTAATATCGTTCGATCGTATCGTACCGAAAATACGCCGATTTTTGAAACATTACCGGCTATGGTCGCAAATTTTTTATACGCATTTTCCACAATCGAATTATGGAAAATATATTTACGTGTATAAGCGTAAATGAGAACTCGGTAAACGAAAATATGTATTTACTTTGTTGCGCTAGTAAATTATTCTTTGTTACCGTTATTTATAGTTACACTATTCAACTCGTATCACGCTATTTATTAACTGGTTATTTTTATTTCTTTACCGAAATAAATATTTTCCACGAATCCCCTTAACTAATCGATAAGCGGAAATAATTGTCCTTACAAGTATAACGGATTGCTTACGCGGTAACGTCTCGTCTTATAATTCGTAGTACGAAGGATCGACATAAATTTGGGTCGGGCTAAATTTTTACGAAATCACCGACAATGCCAAAGCTATACTCGGACAATGACGATAAGATGACCGTTATATTTGACTTTCGATGATTTGGAAATTCATTTTATTTTCTAATTACCGAGAAATGCAAGATAAGCATACGCCGTTACCATAAAAGGCTTGGATCTGATTTAGAAAGCTTACGCAAGGACGATAATCCTAACGGCACTTGTTCAACGCCGATGACACGTATCGTTCGTAATATAACGCTAATTTACGATATTAGATATCTAAATACTTAACTATCGCGTATCTACGTATAGCTCTTGCAGTCCATATAAATAAGAGAATAAAGTTTTACAGTTACCTTAGCTGGCAATTTACCTTTCGATAAATGGAGCAAAATAAATGGAAATTTTCTTGGGATTAACTCTATCAGATCTGGATTGTATATCGGACGGAATATATTTGAAAAAAAAAAAAAAAAAAAAAAAAAAAAAAAAAAAAAAAAAAAAAGAGGACGGAAGAAGAACACATAGAGCGAGGACAAATAGAAAAGAATCGGCTAAACGGGAAGAGAAACGAGGAGAAGCAGGCAAGAGAGTTATCGGTAAGACGCTAAGTCGGAGAATGTAGCGATCGTAACCGCGAATAAAGAAAGGCGGACATGGTAAAGTAACGCAAAGTAAAGTAAGGTAACTCGTGGCTATGATCGAAGGTACGGTAAGACGGTGCAAGTGGGATGGAAGAAAATATAAAGAGGGGACTGACTACATGGAGTCAACGTTCCGAGCGGGTCAGCGACCAGTTCTGTCTTCTTCTCTCTCACCTTCCTCTCGTGTCCTTTCCTCTATCGCGATACTACTCTTCTTTCATGGCTGTCTTTCCGTATTAGAAATTTCATTTTATCCTTCGTTCGATCGGTCGAAAGAATCTTAAACGACTTATCGTTCGGAACGCATCTTCCCCGACGTCTATTCTTCGTTGGATTCGAACGACGTCGAACGATTTAAATATAATACGAGGAACGCGATTCATCGCGGAAGAAGCATCGTGATTTGCGATGGTTCGAAAGTTACGTACGTACGGCTACGAAAGGCACGAATATAATCCTTGCCGTGGAGAAAGTTCTGTGCAACGGTGAATCCGCTCCCCTTCCATCTCTCTCTCTCTCTCTCTCTCTCTCTCTCTCTCTCTCTCTCTCTCTCTCTCGTGAAAGAGCATCCAAAACGAATTGTTTCATCCTGCGAGGTGTATAGGCAGCCTAGCCGTTGCGACGTAATATCTTGAGACGATTCAAGGAAAAAGAAGATCGACCGACCGATGTCGTTTCGGTCCAGTGAGAGATTTCCGAGCGTTTTCGAATCGCCTGTCACATATTTATTTTTACGTTTCGCCGTTCCTCGCTGTATTTTATCGATCGTAATTTGGTTTTTTATTGGCCTGTTAGTTCGACGAAATATCAAAATATCAAAGTTATTACCGAAACGAGATACGATATGCATCGAAGCGGTAGATTAATTTCACGCTGGCGAACGTCACTAGGTTAAGCTATACGGTGACCCTGTCGTAATATATTTATAATTATATCGATTCGTAAGCAGAATTTGTTCTTTTCGTACGGGTTTTCTCTTTCCAGTTAACTTTCCATCGCGACGTTATCGTTCGTTCGTATTACCCCGATTAAGTAATCGTAGTTTCGCGCGGAGAAAAGCGAAATGCGCTTTAGGAAGCAGCAGGTGTTGTTCGACAGGTGTGCCTAACTCGAGCAAATTCTCTTTTTCGTATCGCCCCCCTCTCGCGTCTTCGCTTCGTTCGCTTAATAAATAAATCAACCGATTTTATCGTGTCTAATTTATCGACCAAGAGAATAACAAGTCTCCTTAGAGACCTTTACGATCGTATTCGAACGTTCGTCCCGCTCGATCCTTCCCCCTTTCGGGCGAAAGAGCAATCGTCGCAGAACGCTACATATTAGGAATATGCACGGGACGCTTAATATTCGCGTCTATTCTCGAACAGCGTAATACGAACGTAACGCGAAAAGTTCAGAGTCCGATATCGCGAACCGGCTTTCCTTCCATCGTCCGCGCAGACTTTGCTCCTCGAGCGTAGACTTTGGTCTCGCGCGAACTTTGTACACCTGTTGCGCCGCGTGTACAAGGATTTCGTCTCTGCTATTCCGTCTTACACGCCGTCGTATACGCAATTCGTATACGTCGATTTATAATTTCGTGTTTCGCGATAGTCGTGTATCGCAAATATTAGACGCGCTGTCGCGTTAGATATACATCTATGTACGTATATGTATGCGTTTATTTAAGAAACGTAAATAATTCGAAGGTAACGCTGATAAATATTTATATCGTAGAACGCCGTTAAAGACCAAGCTCGTAAATAAACGTCGAAGCAATAATGTCCGCGCACGTAGTACGTAACCATCGAACGTAAAAACGAATTTACGCGAATGGCGAATAGCAAAAAGGTATCGCGATAACGACGTAGTTGATTCGTTCGCGAGCAAGGGACAAAGGTTTTGTACATATACGAGTATGTCCATTTTCGACGTTGGTCCATCATAGACCAGCGAACGGTGCACTTGTTGTCCTCCTCTGGCCGTCGTTACGCGCTGTCGAGTCCGACCAATCGCAGCAGGCAGGCAACAGGTGACCGACCAATCCGGTCTCCCTGTCACGACGTCGTCGCTCTTACACAGCGCTAAGCGTTTCGCTTCTACGGATATTCCTACCAAATCCAACGATCGTTGCTTTCTCGTTTTCCGCTTCTCCGTCTCTACGTAGCTCTTCTCGCGTTCAACGTGCCAACCTGTTGTTCGTTAGCTTTCCTTCGATCTCCTTCGTTCTCCTTCCTAAGTCGTATACGTACTGTCATATATATATATATATATATGTACATATGCATCAGGTACGTAATATACTACGCGTATTTTACTATGGGACTTTTTAACGCACGGAGCGGACGCGTAGTTTGGAATTTTAATTTTCACAGATTTGCCAGTCGGCGCTCGACACGGCGCGAACGATTGGCCGGTTCGTAGAACGACGCGAGGAAGGATCAAGGATTCTTGAATAGCTGTGATCGTTTTTAAATAGACATCTATACGGGGATACTAGCGTACGATCGTACTCGTAGGGATGATTTCCTTGAAAAGAACTTACGGACAACAAGATGCATCTCCGAAGAGACAAAATCGTTGATCGATGTACGATCGTCGTTCGTAATTTTACCGTTGTAAATGTATAGCCGCTGCGCTATAAGCTGTGTACGAATTGTTTACAAGCAGACCGATGGTTTTCGCTGGTCCGTTCGTGGATCGTGCGATTTCGACGAACGATAGATTCGCAACAGACACAAAGTAAGGTAAGATAAGTAGACGTAATCACGTACAGATGTACGCGCAGACGCGAGGAAATGGGTCGAATTATTTTAGAAAAAAGAAAAAAAAAAGAAAAAAAATTGTACGGAATATTGGACGACTTTTGGAAGCGGTAACGCGTTCGCGGGTCGCGTTTAAAAATCCAAGAAACCCGAAAGAAGCGAAAGATGGAAAGAGAGATACGTGGACGAGCGAAGCGAGACTAAGACGCGTTGTCGCGTACACGCGCGTTATCAAGGCCGTGATCGCGTTATGGAGGGAGCACCTGGAATCGAGGGCACCGTCGACGTTACCTATACGTACCTGTGATCGGTTCTAGAGCCTCTTTATAACTCGGAAGAAGCGCGCTTCGGTCGGCCGCCATTTTTGTTTCCACGCGATCACCACCTTCCACCTTCCGTTTGTCGCACCTCCTCCAATCCGGGCATCCGTACGCGTTCCTGGTCGTACGGATCCGGAGTAGAGAGGATTCATTCATACGCGCAAATACTATCGCTCGGGATCGGTTCGATGTATCGAACGTTTACCTATCGCTCGATCCGCCATGAAAAAGTAAAACGTGGCGCTCCAGGTGGAAAATAATCGCGGTCGGGGGAAGCGGGGCGAGCGTACCGCAAAGCGAGTGGAACGTCTGCGCACCTGGCCAGTGCGTCGCTGCTTTGACCTGCCTTTCCCTTCGCCTCTTTTAACCTGGCTACGTTGCGTTTTCGCTGCTGGCAACGTGCAACGACGCTCTATTCCTAAAACTATAGGACGCGCGCGAATCGTCGTCGCGAACGTTGTCCGTATATTTCTCGTATCGATGGAACAAGTTTCACGAATCGAAACGTATCGTGCGTCGCGTTATCGTCGTTAGCTGGTAATTTCCGCGTTTTTTTAACGTGCCTCGTTCGGTCCTTGTTGCGTGCATTCGGCCGGGCGAACACCGGGCTGCGCGTCCTTGTTGCGCGTACGTGCGCGTGAGTTCACCGTGCGGGAAATGAAGCACGGGAACGAGCAAGAGGGTCTCTCGTGCTAGCCAACGAGCGACGACGGGTTCGATGCGCAGTCGCCAGGTGAGGCAACGACGACGTGTGCGCGCAACGGTCGGGGTTGGCCAGTGTTGCACGAAACCTTGCCACTCGCGACGCGCGGCGGTTCGTCGACGGTGATAGAGAGCCGCGGAAACACGGATTTTTAACTCGCGCGGCCGCTTTCCCGGGGCCCCCGTATACGACGTCCTGTTATCGTCACGATACGCGAGAACCGCGAGCGAACGTGGCGCGCCGCGTACACCGTAGACATCGTAGACATCGTAGACATCGCGCTATCGTCCTACGGACTCGGGATTACGGTCGTCGATCCTTAACCTCAAAAATAAATAAGACAACATGTCGTTGAAAAAGGATAGCAAGAGTAGTCCGCGTCGAAGAACGTGATCGAGCTTTAAAGTGGAACGGCGAAGGTTTTACGCACAGGTGGGACAGCCGGAGGATAATAACACGAGTATCAAGCGTGGAGTTAGTTTTTCGGCCTCGTCCAGGACACGGTTACGTGTCGTACGTTCCGTGCCCGTACGGTGAAGTGTGCTACTTCGATAGGTAACAGGGTTCAGGTGTACGTTGACCCACAAGTGAGTAGTGTTCGGGACGGATAGCGACGGAAACGAAAGGTAGACCCTGGCACGATGCAGACGCAGGGCGCTACGAGGGGACCGACTCACTTGGTTGCCCTTTACGTGGCGACGGCGGGTCTCCAGGGTAATGCTCTCGGCTCCGACGAGGAAGAGATCACGCTGTTGGTTTACGTGCTCATCGACGTGCAACAGAACAGGGTACGTTTTTCTACGGCGATGTTTTAAGCAAAATTTAGGAAAAAAAAAAAAAAAAAAGAGAAAAGAAAGATCGAAGGTAAATTTAAATTACGTACGCTCGTTCGTCGATTTGTCAATCGTCAAAGTCGTTTGAAAACAGACGGTTTATCACATATATATATATATATATATACACACGCGCGCGCGCGCGCGCGCACGCACACACACATATGATTCTTACCAACTTTGCTTGACGTTGGAGTGGAATTCTAGCAACAATCTTTCCAGATACGTATCTCGACTCGCGTCGAACCAATTACTCGCTATCGTTTGGCGGAAAAATCAGAGATACGTACGCGGTAGGGAGAAACAAAATCGGTGATCGCGCCAACTGTTTGTCAACTAACGCGCTAAAACTGCCTTTTAATAAAATTCAGCCGTAGGTATCGCTGAAAATCGATTCACGGATTCCTGTCGTTTCTGTTTGTCGCATGTGCTTTTTACGACGATTCTTCGAACGATCTTTACGTTGGTCACGGAAAATGATTCACGTACGCTATAACAATTCTCGAAAGATATTCTTTCACGGACGATCGACGTTCGAGTTTCCTCGTCGGACACGATGTTCTCCTTCGTATCTCTCTTCGTTCGATTCGAACCGATCGTCCTCAACGGGCCGTCAACGACGACGTATCGTTCAACTTGGTGCGCGTTGCACCGGCACCGCGCCGTGCCGCCGTGCCGCCGTGCCGCCGTGCCGCCGTATCGCCGTATCGCCGTGCCTCTGCGTGTCTCCGGCTGCCATTGTTTCTCGAATTATCCGGTGGAGGCGGAGCGTCGCGCCCTCGAAAGGTCGTCCATTAGCTCCAGCTTTGCCATCGAGATTATCTGGCGCCATGGACTCCGTCTCTCGTTAATTCTGCCATATTACGATACCGGCGCTCTTCCTCCTTCAACTTCCTTCCTAATCGATCTTAATTATTACAATTTTCTACTTTTCGACGTTATACACAGTACACGTTTTCGGTTATCGCCGACGCTTTCGTTCCGATCCTGCAGATTTAACGATACGTCAACGTTGCGTCCAAGTTAAGACGGAAGACCCTCGACCGTTACGATCTTTCGTAAATATACCTGAAGAAATAGCTATTTAAGTATTTTTACGGTTACTTGTTGGGGTCCAGTGCAATAAATCGAAGTAACGTAAGCCTGTTAGCCCGAGCGAGCCTATTGTATTCGTAACTTTTGATATATGGGTACTGTTAAAAATGACATCGACGTCCTTGTTTGTCATCGTCGAACCTGACCGAAACTTCGATCGACAGTTCTGCGTTAACGTTCAAAGTTAAAGGACGTTTGTAATCGTTTCAACGTCCTTTTCGAACCTCGAGAAACTTCCCTCCGATCGCTCGTTACCGACGTTCACGCGATGTTCGCAAGCAAATGAAATGAAATGACCGGAGGAAACTCCCGCTTGTTTACTCGCTCGTGTACTCGTGTATTTTACACGTTTCGTCTAACAGTTTGTTCCAATATTCGGACGACGAGACGTCGAGTTGCGAGTCGAATTTAGCAAAGTCGAATTTTCCCGTGGCAAAATCGAGAAATCGGGAAACATCCGGCGCGGCAACAGGTGTGCCTAGTTTTCTTTATTCCTTGTTGTAAACCGCCTTGCACGAGTGCGCCCGAGTTCCAGCTGGACGGTCGTTTCCTTTTTCCCCCTCGAGTCACATACCTGACTATCTCCGATCGAGCTCCATCGAGGACAATGGCCGCCGCCGGTGAGCTCCTCTCGCTTTGCTAGAACCTGGTGTGAATCCGACAACCGATAGATACATACCTGTATTCCTATACTTGCCAGTATTCGTGCTGTTGTTGTCGTTGCTGCTGCTGCTGCTGCTGCTGCTATCATCCGAATCGTCTCGCTTGCCAGATTTTTCACCCGAGCGCCGTTTGCGCGACGAGCGACCGGCTGTCGCGTTAATCGATGTAAATAGAACGCTAGAAACCGACATTTGTTATATCGATGTTTACAATCGATTCCGCGTGCCTGGAAATGTAATCGAAATTACGACTATTGGTAGCAACTGGTAGCTACTGGTAGCGGATTGGACAAGTTACGTATCGGCGAAACCTTTCGTAAACTCGAAGACGCGGTGCGGAGATATTTAGCCGAGTTTTATCGATTTTACCAGTTTAATGACTCTTTACTCTACTACGTACATCTCTGTGTAACCGTGATGGTAATTAAAAATACAGTTTATACGTAAGAATCGTGTTAAATTGACTTGAATTTTCTAGCGAACGTGTTTTAGGAATAAAAAATGTTCGACGAATTAAGGAAGCCGATGCTAGGTACGAAGGGTCCGGTATGAGGGGAGGTTCGACTAAAGGTCTTCTACTACAGGTAGATTGGTAGGTTGACGCGTTGCTACCTAGAACGCTCTATGCGTTGATAAATTATTTCCATAGAACATCTATCTTTAACGTCGCGAAACGTTACGATCGTTTTATCGTTCAAGTCGATATTTCGTACGTACCGTTTTATTGACAAAATTTTATCGATAAAAATAAAAGTTATCTATTTGTATCTTATCGTACGGCGCTATAAGTTAATAAAATAAAATTCGAGCCGCGGGAAAGCTCGTCAATCTCGGACTAATTCGTATTAACGTAGCATCTTCGTTGCGTAAATCGACTGGTTTTCGGAGAAAGTGTATCGAAAGATTCGCGTAGGATAGGGAAAGCCCGCCGAACGAAAGTTTCCAGTCACTCGGTTGGCTCCGAAGCAGAGAATCGCGGAAACGTGCCTTCTTGCTTCGATGGAAACGACAAAGTTCGCAACGTGTTGGATATACGGTCTCTCGGATATTCGGAAGTCGGTTGAACGCCTCGATAAATATTACATACGCCCCTCTGTCTCGACTCTTTTTTATCGTCGCGTTACAAAACGCAGGTTGCGCCTCTCGCTTTCCGCTCGCGCGTTAAGAACGACGCGGTAACCTCTCTGTACGCGGCGGCTTGTTTCGCCAAAGATTCGCGAAACGTTGATTCGCTGCGGCCGTGTGAAAAAAGAGGACGTTGACTCAGGCCTGGAAATCAAGATTGCGAAAAGAATAGGCATCGCGCGGTTTTACTTGAGCAAACGAAAACACTAACCGGGGCCGGGACTGCGTCTTTAACGTTCGTAATGTCTGTAATTGGAGGCAATTGAACGAGACGCGTGGTCGCTTGAAAAATTAACTTCGAAATACGAAATAGATCGCGATCTGTTTAGATGGTCGTTCCTCCATAGACCAGAAAATGTTGTGTACTCGCGACGCGAAACGAACGAAACGAATATTTAGAAATTCTTTCGAACTGTTTGTATTTTTTAAATTAGAACTCTTGCCGAGAAGGACGCTACGACAAACGTATCACGGTAACTAATATCCCGATAAAAGTCAACGTTTTCTCGCTTTCTCGTTTCCGTTTTTAAGCATCTTGTATGTTCCTCGTAATTAAACTGGAAACTAAAAGTTGGAAATCGGCGAATCTGATTCTTGTATCTGGCGTTGAAAGATTCGAGATCTCTTGGAAATGCTTCCGTTTTCGACTATCGTCCTGTCCGATTCTAATTTGATCGCGTCGTAATTCGTTTGCAGAATGCTTGCGTAACTCGGCTATCGTTATTCGTTTCCGGTGTTCAAAGTCGATCACTCGAGTCGAACTGTAACGACCGGCGTTGATTCATAGGCTTGACCCTTTGCCGTTTGTTTCCTTGCGCGTTGTTCCCTATGGTTCCTCCCAAAATATTCCCTATGCTCCGGTATTATTTCATTTCGTGCGACGTTTCGTCGACCCTACCTATATAGATACAATGAAAATTTGACGTTATGTAAAACACTTTGAACTTTGGTTAGCGCTATGACGAAATTCGACTACGTTCGTGGTCGCATTGGTAAAGCTTGACACGAATCTTCCTTATGTACCTACGTAGAAACTACGAGATAAAGTACCTATTCTCGTAGAAGATGTTTGAACAAACGATTATCCATTATATCGAGTGCCGATATACGTATTTAGTGGAATCAGCTTTAACGCTAATTTATTCTGTGCATCGATCTTGCAAGAAGTTTATCTTGTTGTATCGAAGTATCGAAAGTATCAAACTCTATCGATAACGCGACGATAATCGCGTCTCGCTACGTCGCTAATAGTCTTTCGGACAAAGTTTCGCGTAAAATGTTTCTATGACAAATGTTCGGAACGTTGAAAATGCGTAAATACAATCGCAAGTCGTCGTACGTCGTACGTAGTCGAAATATGAATTTTTATTGCGTTCGCTCGATATTTACTCGGCCGTGCATACGTTCAGAACAGCTATTCCATTATTCCGTTCTTCCTCTATTTTCTTTGGTTTCCTGGACTTTAGATATTACGCGCGCAGCCTATTATTCGCATCCGACCGCCCCATTCCGGTCCACCATTCCGAAACCACCTTTTTCTCTTCCCTCCATAGTTTCTCCCTCTTTGTGTCGACGTGGTCGCGTCGCAGTCTCGCAAATACCGCTAAGACGTAATATATTCTGTGGGAAAAAAGATTCGAGGAGAGCTTAGCGGACGTTGAGATCCCTCGCCCCGCTGTCCCCGCTCGACGATGGGATCGAAATAACGATCTCGATTATCCCGCGCACAAAGCTGTACAACCGATTAACTTTCGAGCGGCTCGTAGTAACGATAAACGTAACTTTCGAAGATAATTGTTTTCTAGATAGGGAGGCAATTTTTCTTCTCAAATATTTATATCTTAATGGGTCACCTTATGTTTACCTTCGCCTTTACCGAATATAATCGAATATAGTGGTTGAAGCTGTTTTTCGAGATATCGACGCTAGGATCTAAAGCGTAAAACCTGTATCGAAGGAATTCGAACGAAAGATATACGACGAAAGAAACGAAAAAAAGTAAAACATCGTTCAAATTCTTAAAAATGCGTCGTTAAAAATCCATCAAATTTCTACGGGAAATTACAAACTGATGATTATAGGTATTCTTACATTGCTCTGGTAGTTCCGACGTTAAGCGACATTAACAAATACGATCGACCCTATTTTCCTTTTAACGATATCCCATTAACGTTCAAACGATCTTCCATCGAAATTGAAAAATATTTTTTAATCGTTTCGAATTATAGAATAGAATTTATTTCGTCGTCCCTCGACGAGGGCAACTCAGTTCCTGTAAGCAACGCAAATCGCGACTTTTGACCGCTTGCCCCGTTCCTACCCCGGTAAATATCGTTCCTCGTAACTGCGCTCGTTGTATTTGCAATTTATGAGTTTGCCTCGAATCGCATTTTACGCTTCCACGTTTATGCCCTTGTTGCTTCGCGCGCAACGGACGTTCCGACTTGTGACACCTTAAATACCAGCGGCTGTGTATACATATTAGCGGCGTTTTGATCTAACATTTTCTTATTTTCTTTTCCCTATCCACGACTATCCACGTATACGATAAAGGTAAAGATTACACGAGCTCCTGAACTCGTCGTTCTTCTCTTAAATATCTAGTTGGACTTGTAGGGCCCTCCGAAATTCGATCAGCACCGAAGACCAGACGTTTAAAAGCGCGAGATCCTTTAAAAGAAAAATCTCTGCGATAAAATTCTTCATCGGCGTATTGGGTCAAGAACGTTCGGATCGAGAACAGGTCTCGAAAAAGCCACCTTCTCAGCCCACACCTTACGAAGGTGACAGCTTACCTTGAAACGCTCGAACAGGACAGTCTCTTCGTCCGTCCTTCGAGGACAATTTCTAATCTTAAAATATCATCGTTCCTTTCTTAATCTCCGTTCGAAAAGTTGAATCTCATTATCAGAGAGTGTATACGATCGTTGGTACAGAGATCTCTGCATTTATATCGCATACACAATACGTGCTCGATAGGTGGAACAACGTTTCTACGTATGCCGTATTTATAAAATACGAATATTTACACGGTTCGTACATGTAGATATATAGTCTGTATCGCGTATACAAAATTTCTGTTACGGCGTTCTTACTACATTATTAAGATAATAAGTTGCCGAAAGTAAGAACCTATCGCGCAAACGTAGAAGACAAGAATTTAACGTAGGAATAATTTACGAGTGGGTCGTCGTACAAAATGCCTGAAGAAGAAGAAGACCCGTTTCAATTTTCAAAAGACACGATTTATCTGAGACGAGTAACTACGAAGATTTTACTCTGAATTTGCTGTGAAAGATTTCCCTGGGATTAAAAGTTTAACCCAAAGGTACGCGAAACGCAACGCGAACGTCCTTCTATCTTCTAAAAATACGCTGAACCTTTCACGTTGGCCATTTCGCGCGTTTAACGAACATCGACTTATTAATATAGGAGAGAATCTAAAAGTTCTGTAGGAAAATTTTCGATCGCCTCGAGTGTGACATTTTTAATCTTCGAACCAGTGACTACGTAAGACTATATAATTAATAGCTAACAATTAACATTTATGTAAATATGTATGATACTGGTTTGCTTACGTACGGTTTACGTTGCGAGTTACGCGACGAAGCTTTATCGACGGAGATAATCCGGGACGATGGTTCGCTCGACATCGAACTACCTTGATCCGTTAACCCTGCCTCGAAGAACCTGCCTATTAAGTTTCTTGCCGTGTGACGTCTTCGAACGTGCATTTATCTATGGACTTCGATAAACGCACCCCGACGTTCCATGTTTCGGTATATTTCACGTTGAACGATTCTCGTATGAAAGCATACTGTAGCGAAAAATCTAATAAAAAGTTATATTTCTAAACGATAGTAACGTTCGAGCGTGATCGTGCGTGAACGTCGATCTGTGATGAAATTACAAGTATAACTGAAAATTTGTAATCGAAAACTTTCAACCAACATGTTTTCCATAGCGTTCTTCGGTGTTTCGTTGTTGAGATTTTCGCGTGTTTTTATTTATTAAAGAGCATAGATTTACGTAATCCTTTCTTTACGCAATATTTTTCGTTTAACGCTCCTCGACGCGCCTTGTATAGCCGATTAAGATCGTGTCTCAAAACTATACACGACAAAGTTTTTTTCGTGTTCTTTCAGAATTGAGAAATCCGATTCGGCGTACGCATCGTTCAGTCCATTTCGATGAAAAAGTTTTCATTTCCAACTGGTCGTTACTTTCTATCCGTATTCGAAACGTGGTAAAAGTTCGAAGGCGTAACCATTTGCCGAATAGAATGCTGAAATCGGTTGTTTGCGATAAATTATTATTATTATTATTATTATTCCTTTTTCTTTTTTTCCAATGCTTATTTCCAAGTCTTTACCGTCCTTCGCGTGATACGTGTAATTACTCTAAATTCCTAGTCATAATTAATGATTTATTGTACAATTACCAAGACGCGTAGTATGTCATTTTTAAACTCATTTAGATAATCCTATACTACGTTACGAGACATTAGCGAGGCTTTTATATAAGCGGTCAAAAGCGAATAGGAACTTTTTATTTAAAGATCATTATCGATCTTTTTACTCCTTTACCTTAGAAATAAATCCAAGCATCCGAACGATCTACATCCAAAACTATCCAATTACGCGTTACATGCCGATAAAATAACGATATAGATGATATCCAATTAACTTATCCAACAATACAACAGTACAATAAAGATATCTGCGTACGGTTCTTGTTGTTGCTACGACAACCATTAAGCTATTCCTTAGAGAAAGTTCTTCGTATAGCATAGGTATAATATTTTCTACACGACTATTTGGCGAACATTCGCGTCAGATATCGTCGTTGTGTCTCGATATGAAGGTGATCTAGGGTTCAGGTCCATGCTTACGTAAACAAGAGCGAAAAGAGCAGAGATGCAGTTTGTTATTGGTACTGCGATTTCTCATGGTCGCGTCATAGGCCGTAAATTAACAAAATATTCGTTGCTTGTAAAAATGGAAATGTTAGGTATTTGCCGGCAATAAATCTTTGTTGCTCGTTTCATCGGCATACCCCCGCCCCTGTGTATATGCAACCGTGTAGATCGTAGTTCGTGCTTGACGCGTTGTATAGTTACTGGCGCGTGTGACACATATACTGTTAATGCATTGAGATTATTGGCCTCTGTTATCGATATAATACATTTTATCTATTTTCGATTGAACGACACAACATGTACGCTAAACATTTTTGATTTAGACATGTTATCGACACATTACGTATCGCTGAATCCCGCATGAAATATTTCAGCGAATTATTATTTATATCTTTCTTATTCGACTAAAATTTGTCACGAGTATCGTTTAAGCGCGAAAGGCTATGCGTTTAATTATTTGTGAATACATTATTCGCGAATTTTTTACAGGTGATGGGAAGGCAACAGTATATTGTACGACCGATGGTAATGGACGAAAGTTGTACGCCTGGAACCGGTAGCGACAATCCGGCGATTGCCGGAAGTAGTGGAGTCATCAGCGAGGTAGCGTTGGCACACGCTCCGGCGTTATCCGAAAGAAATCTTCGGGAGCATGGAATTCCTCTGGAGCAAGCTATCGAGAAGGTGATTATGTATATCTTTTATCGAGAAAGTTTGAAAATGTTTCCAGGTCGTTGAAATACGTACGTATATGAACGCAATATGCGCTGATCCATTTGTGTCTATAGACCGATAAACGATACAGAGAATATGGAAGAATATACAAGTACGATTCAAATTCGTGCGAGATATTAAAAAGAAAATGTTCATTTTTAAATAAAAGTTCGAAGCATGGTGGTCCGCCATGTCGTGCGTGACGTCCGGTTCCGCACCACGTTTCGTCGTAGACGGCCAGGCGCCGATGAGACAATGCTTACATCCAGAGGCCTGCAACAAAGACATCAACCTGCCGGAACATTATACCCTCTTTCACGATCTCCGGAAGGAATTCGTTGCTTGCTACTCGACCCATGGAGAGCTCTCGACATTTGGAATACAGGAGATGATGGAATGTATCCTTTTCCAAGTTTCATTAAAAACAATGTTATTCGATTTTTACGTCGTCTTCTATATTTGTCTGCATAATCGTTTTATCTTGGTGCGGCGTACCCTGCAAAACAGATGTACGGTCATAGGATCAAATTACTTCCTTTTGAGGAGTCAGGGCACGAAAATATTTCGATGAATTTTAGGCGTGTGAAACTTCCCACTTAAACTTAAAAAGAAAAAGAAAAATAAGAAAAGAAGGAGGAACATAATACAGAGTCGCGAATACGTCGCTGTGGAATTGCGTAGCGAATTTTTAACACACGGTTGGTCGTCCCATGCCGAGCATTCGTTGTTCAAAGTTGGAAAGTTTAGTTTTCGATACGGTAGGACTGCCTTAAGGCGACGACTATGGTCGAAACGAGAATTCCAAGGCGTGCGGCCGTTAGGCGGCGCGACAGAACTCGAATCCAACATATTCGACGAACCCGACGACGAACTAGCCGCTGCGCTGCTTGGCGTAAAGTCAGTCTATAAGCGAGTGGAGGGTGTACGTATCGTGCTAATCGCGCTCCTACCAGTCCCCAGCGTATATTCGAATATAACAAAATATAAGTCGCTTCCTCGAATGTGTTTAATCATCGCGTAGCAGACTTTTGAATAATGTGCGAAAGTGTGTAACTATTTACCGTCTCGGTGTTCGTGTATCGGACAAACAAGATCATTTCTCTTCTCATAATTTTCCGAAATACAAATTGCAATCTAAGCCCGAGGTATGTTTTCCTTATTCTTAGCATGTATACGCGTTGAAAGATCTATTCGTGGATCTGCATGGTTTCATTTCGTCGTACGTTTTTATTCGACGAGAGATTTATTTTGAAAAAGGACTTGTTAATTGTAACATTATTGCATAATAATTTACGTCTATTCTTTTTTATCCACACACGTGGATATTGGTAATAGCAGACATTTATTATGCGTATACTCGTATGTAGTATACGTAACACATTTATTATCTTTCTTCGTTTCTCCGAGATTAAAGTAAAACGGTCCGCCTTTGCGTATGGTTAATCGCTTCTTTATTTCATGTTCTTTTTCATTTACGCGAAAGCTGTAGAAATCGCATATATCCATAAGCGAGATTTGATCCAAAAAAAAAGGGAAATAATCTTTCATAATGCAGATGGCTACCTGCCGTGAGTCTAATAAATTCTGAATATTAAGCGCGAGTCGAGACTACGGTATTATCTGTCGTACGTATGGCGAGTCTGTCGTTAATAAAACAAAACCACCTGTGGCCGACGGGGATACAATATAGACAAATATCGATCGATCCCAGTGTCGTGTCACTATCGATCGACAATTTTGATTTCCATTATACGTATCAATCGTACTTAAAACATTTCGATCGGAAATAAGCATGAAATTATATGACTCGGAAATACCGTGGCGCGGGTTACTCTAATCCTTTATTTATACGAGGTATTCCATCCTCGCGAGAATCTTCGAACTTTATAAACAAGGATTAAATAATTTCTCCTCGTATCGCAGACGATTTTATCGAATTATTACGGTTAGTTAGACGCCCTTGTGTTTGTTTTCGACTTTTTCAAATATGAGATGAAGACAGATGAAATCAAAATCAAGTACCGCCAATATCAATCGAATAACTTAAGAAAGTCCCACCAAGTAATCAAGGCAGTCTTATCACGCGCAGAACACGGTTTAAAGGTCATGCCTGCGAAGATATTGGTAACAGCCTGGCGACGACCAACCGAGATACGTGAATAATTATGCGCCTAACAACTTTGTTCGATTTCTCGTTATTTTCAGTTACTCGCATCCTGCTCGCGTGAATCTCGAAAATTTCTCTTTCTCCCAGAAACCTATGACTTATCGGTATATGATATTTTCGTGATATTTTTGTCTAATCTATATCATTTTAATCAGGTAGATTAGAAATAACAATCGTATCACGAGTTAATTTACAATTTTCATAGCAACTCCATATCTCGATACATGTCGAACGTTTACGTAAAGGCGATTATTGCAATCTACGTTTCGTGTTATCGCCTACATGAATTATTCTTACGTTAAAACTGAAAATTTATCCTTGACTGGCGAATATCAGATTTTGGCTTACCGTTAGATACTGAGAACGAGTTCTATGTGCATGAAATACAAGATATGATCTGCGTAATACAGAGGATGATAAAAGATGGTAAGTCGTCGTCGACTAACGAATCTTTGTGAATTTTTCGAGTTCAAGCGCAACGTGCAACTCGCAATAAGAAAAAGGATAGGAATATAAGTTTTTTCCTTTTATTTTTCTTCTAATTAACGAACCAATCTGACGAAGGAAAAAAAAGTAGCTTTTAATTATTTCTCAACAAAGATTAAGGTTCACGTACGATACGTCCTATCTTTCGTGAACTATACACACGAGCGTAGAACATACTTATATCTCGTATTATTTACACAAATAGTAAATGTAGTTTGGTGTCTAGTTACGATCGTATAAATTTTTCATCAATCTTGAAAGTAAAATACATATGTGCATCGCAGATAAATACGATTTCGGAGATTAATGCAATTTTGTTTTTAAGTTGCTTTTCAGTGGCACGTGGCTATATCAGAAGTCTTTCCCTTTTTATCCATAATAAACAAGGCCACGAAATTATTCAAGGTGATTTTTTTTCTTTCTTTTTTTTTTTTTTTTTTTTTTTTTTTTTTTTTTTTTTT
>JACXIT010000235.1:254050-269836 GCA_014737525.1 Bombus difficillimus | reverse complement strand
AAAAAAAAACGAATGTACATTTATAAACAGTCCACGCTGTATAAGTGAAATGAAAGCTGTATGAAAGTTGCATTTTTTTGTATATTCATACTGTAGATATGGCGGTCACTGCATAATATTATTCGAAATCGTTTCGTTTCAAATTTTACTTACATAGCTTCGGTTGCGTTGTACGCAAACGAAGAAATGCCAGTAAGAGCAAACGTGAAACGGAGAGAAAGAGAGAATAAAAAGATAGCACGAACCGGGCGACAGTGTAGCGTGTACGTTCAAATCCATGCATTTGGCCCTTTATGTGTGTTCACGGTTTACGAGTGCGGGTCAAGCTGTGTAATGCTATAAGCAGTGACGGTCATAATATACTCCTTATCACAATGGTGCTCAACTCAAACTGACTTTAATTTTCAATCTTGTAAGTACATGTCACGTGCCACTGTGACAAGTGCGTGCGCGTGTAATAAGCAACGACTGCCTATTAGTTGTTTCAAGGCACGATCGCACGCATTTATTTTGCAAATGTTTGACGCTTGTTGTACCTTTCGTGGAATTCTGTATTGTGTCATCCGTAAACATCGGATCGCCAAGAAGATTTTCTTTCTCTCTTCGTTGTATTATATTTCCGGTTTGAAGAAATATTTTATGGAGGGGTACGAATTACGATGGAAGAAAAGTTTCGATTCACGAGATACGAAAAGACTTCGAAAGACTGCTGACACGTTGCACCGAGTAGGCAAATCGAAAATGAGCATTTTGCTCAAGCTTGAGAAATCGGAGACAAACTTGTCGGTGTAGGATTGCAAAGAAAATGCAGATGGTAGGCAGTTGGTGACACCGGAACGATAGTTACATTTTTCACGGGAGAATTCGTTTTTCCGGTTTTTAATCGTACATAAATACCTGATAAAAGCTTCTCTTACGCATATTGAAATTTATCGATGATCTGTTCTTTAAGTCGAACGAATATATTGGATAATTATAAAGAATTTAAATCCTCGTATGTCGAACGTTATAATCGTATTTTGGATCAACGCGAATCATGGTTATAATCGATGCGTAAGCGTCATTGATTTCTAAGGTTAATCATTGTTTTATTCCTTTTTTTGTTGTTGTTTGGTGCGTTATCAAAATGCCTTCGATCGTTCAATCAGTCAATGTGTATTCGCATTTTCACGGTTTTAATTATATTGCTTTTATTACAGGTCACGTCTTCCAAAATCCTGAAACAGTTAACATTGTTTTAGAACCTGGTATATGGTGAGTTATCTTTGATATGTATTCTTTTTCTTTTCATCGGTGAAATGTATATTACTGATGTTACGATGTCCTTCCGTAGCTCAAAAGATGAAGAAGTTGACAATGGCTGCGTAGTAAGAGCTAGGGGTCTTCCTTGGCAATCATCGGACCAGGACATAGCAAAATTTTTTCGTGGCCTAAATGTCGCCAAGTAAGTGAAATTTATGAATAACAGACTTAAGGTCAAAGATCTTGATAAAGTACATTGTAATAACTGTCATGGTATTTGTACACAAGCCACTCGGATCCATGTAACAAAGGTAAAGATTTATATTCAATATGTTAATGGTAATATGGATGATTATGCTAGTTTTCAAATGCCATCGTTTACTTTCTAAGAAGCAGCGTAAGCAACTTTTCTCATACGCAATGATAAATACTATTTCAGGTCATGAATCTTGCGCGTTATACAAATTTGCCAATGATTCTCAAAGTTACAATCATAATCTATATAATTTGTATGTTTATTCTGTTCTAAGCTTATTCTGACTATAATTCTTGTTGTTTCGTTCATAATTTCTTACAATACTGTAAACGGTGCGTTGGCTTTTATTATAAAAATATCGTCTTACAGGGGTGGTGTAGCTCTGTGTTTAAGTCCTATGGGAAGACGTAACGGAGAAGCATTAGTACGATTTGTTAACAAAGAACATAGAGACATGGCGTTAAAAAGACACAAACACCATATGGGTGGAAGGTACATAGAAGTATACAAGGCATCTGGAGAGGAT
Source organism: Bombus difficillimus (assembly GCA_014737525.1). NCBI lineage: Eukaryota > Metazoa > Arthropoda > Insecta > Hymenoptera > Apidae > Bombus > Bombus difficillimus. The sequence continues at coordinate 267,812 of JACXIT010000235.1, read as the reverse complement.
TTTGTTGGCGTTGCTGGAGGAACTAGCGGGGAAGCTCATGCATTTTTGTCCAGAGGAGCTCAAGTTATCGTTAGAATGAGAGGCTTGCCTTATGATTGTGTTGCTAAACAAGTGGTACGTATAAAGAGTTAATCGCACAGTCTATCGTTGTTTCTGTTCTCATTTTATGCGTTACCTTTCGCAGCTGGACTTCTTTTTGTCAGGGCAAAAGCCCTGTCATGTATTGGACGGAGAAGATGGAGTTTTATTTGTGAAGAAGCCGGATGGTAGGGCAACTGGAGACGCGTTTGTTCTTTTTGCAAAAGAAGAGGACGCAGTGAAGGCCTTAAGTAAACACAGAGATTGCATTGGTAGCCGGTATATAGAACTTTTTCGAAGTACGATTGCCGAGGTGCAACAGGTAAATAGAAATCACGCGGACAGAGAACTAAAGTAGAAGAAGCGAACACACGTGAATAATCGATTTTGGTGGCTTTGAATAGGTTTTGAATAGAGCGATTGATCCGAAACAGATCGTACTTCCAACGCCGCCTATTCCACAACTTCCTCCCATACTTCCACAACATATTATCACCTCTGGCACGCGTAAAGATTGCGTTAGATTGCGCGGTCTTCCATACGAAGCTCTTGTCGAACACATCCTCGAGTTCATGGGCGAACATTCTAAGAATATTGTCTACCAGGGTGTTCATATGGTTTACAATGCTCAAGTACGTACACGTGTTCCTACTGTGTCGTAACTACGTTCGATTCTTTGCAAATCAGTAACCGACGTACATTCTGTTTGTTCGTTCAGGGCCAACCATCCGGCGAGGCGTTTATTCAAATGGACAGCGAAAGTTCGGCATACGCGTGCGCGTCGCAGCGACATCATCGGTATATGATATACGGCAAGAAACAGCGATACATCGAAGTATTCCAGTGCAGTGGGGATGACATGAATCTGGTATTGACAGGTGCAGTAACTCCAGCGTCAACCAAGGCTCTGCTATCACCCGGTACGTTGACCACACAAACTCCTGCAACTTTGACACATCCGCCTCCGCCGACGCCGGTACCGGTACCGGTACCGACGGCGCAACCCCCCCTCTGGGACATTCACGCGTTAGTACATGCTCAAGCCCAAGCACAGGCGCAGGCTCAAGCGCAAGCTCAAGCTGCTCAGGCTCAAGCGCAGGCAATCCGAAATCAAGACTTTTGGCTAATGGCTCTGGCCTCGAATCCACCACCTACCTCCACCACTCCTGCTTCCCCAACTTCGTCAGCTACGACTAAGACGCTCGCTCTACCGGGACCGAATCCGCAGCATCAGATTCCTGCCTATGCAATGGCACCTCCCGCAGCAGCCGCCGCCGCCGCGGCTGCCGCGGCGCTTCACGCTCAACAACCCGCGCCGGCGCCCTTCTTACTTTTTAACGTACCCTCTCGAATCCCTATTTTACGTGCACCGGCACCGCACGGTCTCCTGACGCCTATCGTTCAGGCTGCGCCCATTAATCCGGCCGCTATAATGGGACTGAAGAGAACTTGGGAAACCGCTTTCCCACCCGATACATCAAGCACAGTCGCGAAACGTGCCACGTGGCACACACCAGCGACTGCATTTCACGCGCAAGCTCCAGCCGCGGCACCGGGTTTGCCCTATCCTGCTCAATTTTATCCTCAGATTTGATAGGTTAAGCCGCTAGTATCGATGATGATAATCAGTCTGAACACAGCGGACGGACGACGCGTCTTCTTCTTAATGCATCTCTCTTCTATGTACTTCTCCTACATTGTAGGTTGAATTTGGACAAGAATCGATCGGTACGTTTCTCGTAGTCGTTGCAACGAGAGGTTGTGATTTTGAGACGTTTATTTGTCGCGCGAGTGACGGGCAAATTTATTCCAGTTGCATCGTTACTGCGTGAAACAGCGTTGTACCATTTACTACGATGGGCGATTTATTCTTCTACGAATATATACGATACATGCTATTTCGTCCAAGGCAACTATTTACAGACGACATTCCGCATGATATTCTGTGCAAACCCTTTTTTCATATTATCGTGTTACTTTAGAGTCAGTTATTTTAGAGATCGTTTGCCCTCGAACTAAAGATATATACATATATATTTAATCATTACACACATATATATATACATACGTATATATCTATATATATATATAGTCGTTTCAGAGATGGTTTTTTTTTTTTTTATACTTAATCGAGCAGCAGTACTTAGAGTGTTTTTCTTTATGTCGTTCCCTTACACAACGTACGAGTTTTTCGATGGTCGCGTTACACGGGCCAGAATATATCGTTAAGAAGTGTCTATGTATCTTTCTCTTTCCCTTTGTTATACGTGTTCTTGTACTTTATAGGAGTTGTTCTTTCAATTTGTCGTATATGACATGTGCTTAGTAAAGTGCCTTAAAACGTGAATCATGAATTATGAACTGTTCGACTTAGGACGTAATTTCATTTCTTTCGAAGATTTCGGAATTTATACGCGCATGTAAATATATACAGATAATAGATTTATATATATATATGTATATATATAAATTTATATATATATATATATATATATATATAAATCTATATATATAAATATATATATATATATATATATATATTAACAGAAATTGAAATATAAACGCAGACATATACATACATATATATAAAAATATATATATAAGAATGGATTTATATATTTTGCTAGAAATATTTTTATTAGGGATATAAGTAAATGGACATTCCATCCAATGTTATCGGTTTTTAAGCTCTAATTTACGGAGAGTAGCTTCTTCTTTACGCGGCATCTACTTTACGCACGTCCATGTTTAGGAAAAAGATTCGTTTCATTTTCTTTTCTAAGCAAGAGCCTGAAGTTCCAATTTGCGATTTTACATCAAAACGATATCGTTATTTCGATTGCAATTGCAATGCGCGCGAGCTTCCTGAGCCAGTCGATTCGACGCGACCGATAAGAAAAGTCCCACGAGACGAGATTCACAAATCCATTTCTAGCCCTCGCCACATTCCTAAGAGAACTTGCTTTTCTCTGTGCCGCGTAGAGGACACTTCGAGCTCGAAACAGGAAAACCAATCGAGGCAATACGCTCAGTCACGTTGCGCTTTTACGCGAACGTTCCCCGGTGGTGCAAATACGTTCGTCGATCGGATTAGTTGTGCGAACATTACGAGAGTTTGGCGAATGATACATAAAGCACGAAGAAGGAAAGAATGTATATTAGAGAACGGGTAGCGTTATCGGCATCGTAAGTATTCCCTCTTGATCGTAGAAATTCTATTCGTTCTCCCATTAAGGCTGAACGTTTCTTCAATTGCCTTCTCGCGGCTTGATTTCCAAATAAAATACGAAATTTATATCTGAAAACCAAACATAGATCGAGCGAAACGTTGCACAAGACGCGTCATCGTATGTCATAAGAATGATAATCGGGGCCAAAGGGAATACTAAACCAATGTCTAAATACTATTCTGCATGATAATTTAAAATAGGCGAACTTTTTTCACTTAAAAGACAAAAAAGAAAGAAAATAAATAAATAAATGAAATAAAAGAAATTACTAAAAAGAGGAAAAAATAAATCTTCGTGCTATATTATATATTACCTAGGAGTCGTAGCTAGTGATGTTTTTAACTTGGTGTCGGCGGTGTATACCTTCTTCTCGATGCTCTTCTAATATTTTTGTGATACCGTAGAATTGGTGGAACGATTGGAGGAAAAGGCGTGTCGAGGGGCCTGACATCGAGCGTACGTGGAAAGCTCGCATCTCGTAGAAATAAACGACGATCGATATTTTTACTGCCATTACGAAACAGCTTTTTTTTTTCCAGAATAGTCCACGTGATCGCGAAGCTCGCTTAGCCTTTCGTCCTTCGCTATCACTCTTTATTATGGTTTTTCTGTATGCTCGATCTCGGTGTTACCGCGGAGCAACGTGAAGTGCTGTCCAGTGATTACACAGATCTTTTTCTTGCCACGTTTCTCTATACGTTTTCTCCTTCTCTCTTTTTTTTTTTTTTTTTTTTTTTTTTTTTTTTTTTTTTTTTTTTTTTTTTTTTTTTTTTTTTTTTTTTTTTTTTTTTTTTTTTTTTTTTTTTTTTTTTTTTTTTTTTTTTTTTTTTTTTTTTTTTTTTTTTTTTTTTTTTTTTTTTTTTTTTTTTTTTTTTTTTTTTTTTTGTTTATTTTTTTACGTGCACTCATATATACATATACGGATAACGTAGAGCGTGAATTAACGATTCTACGAACCATGGAAACGGCACGAGACGCACACGATGATCGTTCTTATTGCTCCAAAGTATAAAGTCCACGGGCATAGAAATGACTGGTTTGCATGTCGTGGTTTTGTGGAGGGACGTGCATACAAGTACCTGTAATATCCTTCTTCGTTACCTATCGTTTACGAGACGACAGACTTACGTAACGGGTCCAGTTACTTTTTTCTGTTTTTTTTTCCCCCTAATACGTAATTACGTTCGTTATATATTAGTCGGTTTTTTCTCTTCCCCCTCCAAAACTTTGCCTCCCTCTCCGACCCTTTTCATAATTGTCGCATTCCTTTCCATATCGTAACGCACATAGACTATCTAATAATACGTCTTGTAACAGTTTCCCCCCTCACTCCTGCCCCCCCCCCCGCCTGCCCATCTCGTACGTATATTTACACGTAATCCTATAATTCTCGCACAACGCCTCCCTATGTTTGACAGGATACGGTAGCGTATTACATAGAACTGAGTAGTACCTTTGGTATACACCTAGTCTTGTTTTGTTGTTACAATTGCAGTGCAAAGTGTGTACGACATTCGATGAATACTTTGCAAGCTGGCTCGCACGTGTGTAAGCGAATAGAGATTGTTTGTCCGTCGAATAAAAAACATTGTCGAGTATCGATATATAGTGCCTGAAACTGTAAAGAGATGAACACGTACTTTGGTACTCGGGTCGTGCACATTTTACATTCCAATCTTACCGATGTAACTCGAGAATCGGGATATAGTCTGCCGATATTATTTATGTCGGGCTTCCTGAGTCTGCTTTTATATAGCAATTAATAGACATCTTAGAGATTTCAACGGAGTGACGCGAAACGGACCAATTTGATTTTACTCTCAGAGTTGTTTCTGTGGATCTAAGGATATATACGGATACAGTAATTTATAGATCATGGAAATGATATTTGGTCTGGGGAGAAGGGAGTCGATCGTGTCTAAATTTCATTGATCGATTTGATCGTAAAAACGATTAATACATAATAGGTTGATACAGAGATATTCAAATTCGTACTAAAAAGAAGCGAAGTTCGGTTATAAATTCCATCGGTTAGAATTTCCTAGACAATGTATTATTTCGAATAGTTAAATGGATTGCTTGTCTCTGTTATGGAACAAGAATTACGACCTATATTAATCGATAATATCTTAGAAAAGACCAGAGATTCGCGCAATCGCGTATATTCTGAACAGCTTCCGATAAAGCGAGTCAGGATTTACCTCCCTTAGATCCATAGTCGTTTCCTCAACGTCTTACATTTATTTATTTACGTAATCTCCATTTCGCGTCGCTACTGTGGAGGCGCATCTTGGTGTGTTTTTAAAACGCGAATAACGAAGAAATGTATCCGTCGGGAGTGTCGAGAAGTTTCCAAGCTTCCCGCATACTTGATACTCTTCCTTACGATATTAGTACAATGTTTCGTTGACCGATCAAAATTGGAAACTACCATTGGCCACTAATAGGAATTGAATTCGTACAGACGTACGTAAGAATTTCTCGACACGCTCGACACTCGCAGAGATTCCTCTACTAGATATACTAGATGAATAGTTACGACTATCGATAACTGCGGCTGTATCGGTGTACGAGAGATGCGCCTTCTCGTAAGAAGGACACATGCGTGCATCAAATGGACAATGTTATGCGTTAACAGGCTAGAAGCGGATAGGAGGATTGCTATTGTAAGTTATGCCAATCAGAGACAGAATCTTCGAAGGGTTAAGTCCAACAGCGACAACGCCACTTCTAACCATATTGAATAAAAATAAGTTTCATCCTTTCGTCAACCTGTTACCGGAGGACCCGTATTTCGCTAGCTCGTTACTTCGATATCGTAATTTCCCTGTTTCTTATCGTTCAGCGCGTTATCTCATTTCTGTTTGAATTAAATTGTACCATATTTATGTTTGAAAGAACCGAAATTAATTAGTCTTTCTTAACGTTTAAGTCCGTAATTATAGAAGTTTCTGGTTAGAGAGGATGATTCGGTTATAACGACTCGATTCTAATCGTTCGTCATGCATTATGTACGTATCAACGCAAAAGCAATCCATTTCCTACGTATCAGAGAACCGCTCGATTCTATTACTGCATAATGTCGTCCGACTGTGTATTTACCTGCCATTAGCTTTCGCTGGGCACTCACACGAGCCGTATTATACACGTTATCCGCGGGGTACCAAAGGGGAGAGCAAGATTAGTGGGAGAGCGTGAGAGGGAACGAAAGGAGAGGGGATAAAGAACGAGCGTGAAAAGAAAACGTAGCATTTTTTATTTTAGATTATCGTTATTATTAATATTATTAATATTAATATTATTATTATTACTACTACTACTACTACTATTATTATTATTATTATTATTATTATTATTATTATTATTATTATTATTACTACTACTACTACTACTACTACTATTACTATTATTATCATCATCACTATCATTATTATCATTATCATTATCATCATCATCATCATCATCATCATCATCATCATCATCATCATTATTATTACTATCATTATCATTATTATTGTCATTATTATTATTATTATTATTATTATTATGACCATTATTATTATTATTATTATTATTATTATTATTATTATTATTATTATTATTATTATTATTATTGTTATTATTATTATTATTATTACCATCATTATCATTATTAATTTACTATTATTATCGTTCCAAGTACTAACTCAAAAGCTCGTCACCATCAAAGGTCGTGGCATAATAATATCTTTTTCTCTCTCTCATTATGCGTTGAATGTGTTGTCTCTGGCATTTTGTGATCCGCTAACTTGGTGACTGACAGTGTGTCGTCCTCCCCACCCCTTTGCAAGTTTACATTTTTGACTAATCGTCGTGAATAGTTCTTATCATTGTCAGTACGTCACTATTGTCGCTATTATTCGGAGGCTGACTAAAACGGTATAATAAGCGGCACGTTCATTGTTAATTATTCATTTAGACTTTCTTAGTGAGGCTGTTCAGGTGAAACATGGATCAGACTCTCGCTCCGCTCTAAATCTTTTTTCTCGATTTTCTTTCAAGGCGAATCGTGGTTAATCAATCGGCGATCTTGTCGCGCAAAGTTCGATTTCGAACAAGATGAAATTTAATTAAACTCGATCTAGAACGTGACTAGATTCTGGAAATTGAAAGACTTATGGGAAGGACGAGAGTCTCTCCGGAGTTATCACCGAGAAATAGACCACTCTAATCATACCTTACGAATTTTCACGGCTAATCGTGATTGTCCTGGCGAAAGTTAATTAATAATTACGGCGCGGTACCAGCTTCACGCGTATTGTTCGCAATGTAACAAAAAACGGGACGAGTACTTCTCCTCTTATTTTTTTTTTTTTTCTCAAGCCCCACCCGAATTACGAAAGAACGTTTTTTTCCGATTGCGTTTTATCTATACTGGGATATAGGACACACATAGATACATATAGAAACCAACAAGATATACACAGGATACACGAAATGCAACAGACACACGTATACGTTGGAAAACATACACATCAAACACAAACAGACAGGATTTTATACCAATCTTTTTTTTAACCCTTGTATACACACTTTTTTTCTGTATATCAACGATTATATCGATGGTGAATCGATCATGTTTAATAAATGTGCCTTGTGGACATACATATCTTTTTGCTTGCCGGGTTGGTGGACTCTTACCCTGATTATATTACCTCGCCTGGTGGTGGTAATTTTCGTAGACGCTAGTGTTTAATCTAGTCGTTACTATTTTTCTCGTTTTATCATTAATAAATAGCAGTTAAGAAATGTCTTTCTTATAATGCAAGGATTTGGCAATATCGTAGCCTAGATCGTAGAGATCGATACGAAGGATTTATTTGTGGTATGAAATGGTATTTTGAAATCTTCTTGTGGTAATCTGTGAAAATTACGACCACCATTATCCTGTTACGTTCTATACATTTTTTTTCACTGGGCTCGCAGGTATCTTTGGTGTCTACAGATCAAGTTGGAGATTTCTGTGTCGTAATTTTTCCTCCTCCTCTCTCTCTCTCTCTCTCTCTCTCTCTCTCTCTCTCTCTTTCTCCCCCCTCTCTCCTTTTACTTTTTTTTTTTTATTTCCATTGGTTCACGTACAGGTTCTTCCTCTCTTCCTCTGTTGCTCTGTTGCTGTTTCTCCCACTTCCTCTCGCCTTTTTTCTTCGCGTTTTATCTCCCCTGATCGCTGGGTCGATACATCTTCCGTTCCCCATTTTCAAAGGACCGGAGTCACGACCTTCGAAGGGCGATAAGTATTTCCATGTCGACCTTTAACATCGCATTGAGCAAGCCTGCGATTAGATCTAACATCGTAGTCTAATTTCAGACTTGCTCATTTTTGGTTAGACACGCGTATTCGGATTTTCTTCAAGTTTTCGTTCTCCTTCTGTTTTATCTGACGTTTTATCGTAATCCTCTATATTCCTTATATTCCTTCTGTATTCCTCAATTCCCCAATCTTTTCTCTTTCTTTTTTCTGCAAATGCCTCGATGCGATACGAATCCATACATATCTAAAAAAAAAAAAAAAAAAAAAAAAAAAAAAAAAAAAAAAAAAAAAAAAAAAAAAAAAAAAAAAAAAAAAAAAAAAAAAAAAAAAAAAAAAAAAAAAAAAAAAAAAAAAAAAAAAAAAAAAAAAAAAAAAAGAAAAAATTTACAGATTCGATCGATCGAATATTAAAGAAAGCTTGAGAGACGAGAAAAGTTGAGAAACGTTAAATAAAATTGGAACGATATTTTGTTATCCGAAACGAGGGTCGCACGCAAAAAGGCTTCTACTATATTGGGAAAGAGAGGGAGAGAGGAAGGAAGGGAGAGAGAAAGAGAGAGAGAGAATGAGAAAGGGAGAGTGAATTTTGGTGATTTGGCAGAGGGGCGAAATCGCAAGTTGGTGCTACATATATATAAAACATACGTATATATCGTGTTACAATGGTGCAGTGTCGATTGCTGTTTGGTAGCGGGATCTACAAATACTAACTTCTGTGCTTCCAGGTAGGCCAAGTCCAAATCATTATTCCTTTGGATGATGTGCTTTTGTACGATCCGAGCGAATACACGAAGTAAAAATCCTGCGGAAGAGAATTAAATGAAAATCAAACGAGAAAATAATCTTCCTTATAGGAAAAGTTTCGCACGGACCGTAGAAAAATTAACGTTAAATTAATCGTGAAATCGTGCAGGTTGCGGGGACGCGTGAATAGAAAAGCGGATACGAAAGACTACAAGCTTGGAATCATAAAATTAGCGAAGCAAATAATCAGTATACTCAGATATTCTGCACGATGTCATCGACCACAGATCGCGGTGTGGTTAATAGTTGGGCACTCTTCTTACGTTTGTATATACATAGAATCTATGGGTGTTACATCGAATTTTCTTATTTAAAAAATTTTTTTTTATCGGAAAATTTATTCGCTGATTAATCCACGAAGCAAGTTGTCGCGATCAAAGTATTGTACGTGCTTGCGGCCGTAATATTTCAGGCTCGTATTGTTCATTAACCGAACGAAGTAACTCCGAAACAAAGCAATTATATAAGAGGTTTCTTTTAACTTTCTTTTTTCTTACGTAGTTACGTTCTCTAGGATCTCAAAGTTTCTCTTTCACGCAAGCAGAGGAATTTTCAGATCATTAACGCAAAGATCTCATTCGTAGCACCGTTCAAAAATGTGATTTCCCGTTTACGTGTTATCGGCTCTTAATACGGCAATTAATCCAACTTTTGAACGATGGTGCAGTTGTCATAAGGTTGTTTGTCGGATAAACTTGATCCAACGTTGATTGTCTTCCTTTTGTTTTCGATATAGGAGGCACGATGTTGCCACCACCACCGGTCGCGATATTTCCACCAGCTGCTGCAATGCTACCGCGTGGACCACCACAGTTTGCAGCACCTTATCCGCCTCCAATTTTCTATTGGCCCTATCCTTCACCGCCTGTCAGTCCAACCAATTATTACAATCCGGCGAACGTCGGTGGGATCGCAGCGATTCCTCAACAGGCAGCTTTGGTAAGTGTTGTCGACAGTTTTAAGAGAGAAAGGTTCTTCGATATATCGCTGTTAATCGTTTGTTTCTTTCATATAATCGCAACAATTGGAAAAATTGCATTTCCAGTTAACTCCGGCGGAATGTCTGCAATTAGCACCAGGAGCAACCGTGCCTGCTGCGACCACACCAACCGCAGAACCGACACGTATCGACGCTTTCCTCCCTCGAATGGACTTGGAGAAGCGTGTACCTGTTCCAGCACCCCCCCAAGCAGAATGCAATCCATTCATCGAAGTATTCATGGTGTGATGATGATTATCCGATCAAGATTCGCGTGATTCTCAGCAGGATCGAGCGAATCAGAAACTGAACGGTTACGTTTATTTGCTGCTTGTAAAAGAAGGCAACGTATTGTCGTACACCTGTATACACGCATAGATAGGAAGAATCCTTGTCTTAAAACAGCTTCGAGGAAATTCGCGGTACGAAGTCTCGTAAGGTATCCAACGTGACTGGATTCGCGAATCTTTTTCTTATCTTCGAAAGAAGCTCCCCCCATCTCCCACCCCGTAAATCTAACGTGTCGCAGGGTGGCACGTTCCTTTCTAGTCTAGAGACAGATGCAAGTCGTCGTAGCATAACGCAGCGACGTCGTTTCTTTCTCGTCGTTTGTTTCAGTTCCTCTGGAACAGGACGCGCACGGCACATTTTCTATTCTCCTCGTTCCCCCGTGTTTTCCCCGGGCTTCTGTTCTATCACCCCATTTCCACGTCTGTTTTCTTTTCTCGCTTTATTCCATTCGCCGCTCTGTGATTAAGTAACAGGACGCTAGATAAACGTTCCCGGGAGCGACGAACAGCGATCGGCTAGCATCGTCTGGTCGTGTCGCTAATATACCGTGGCGTTCCAAAATAATTCACGTTTCGATCATTTTAAGCAGGCTCGCTGGGAATCAATAACCGCAACCGTATGGCCGATATTCGGAATTTGAGCAATGAATTTAACGCATGACGCGTTAGCGTTTAATTCGTACGAAGATTGGCTCGCAACATTGTGATTCCGTGTATCCGGCTATGGTATTACGATCGAACGTGTTAACTACGATAATCTACTCTGGTTAATATAGCGAAAAAAGACAAAAAAAGGAGAAGTAAAATCACCGGCGTGATATATAGCGCTTTTATTTTTAGAGTTTTACTTAATTTAATATAAAGTTTTTAAATATGAAATTTATATATAATATATACCCTATCGCGAATTTATCCGAACGAGATACGTTATTGTCGTTGGTTCGCCGTAAAGTTGTCAAGTTTTATTATTATCGAGTAAGTTATTCGACTCCAAAGCGTCGGTTCGTGTTAGCTTCCGGCTCATCGGTTTGCCTGAATCGCTGTAGGAGTACTTCATCATCGGATCGCGCCACGAATGCTGCAAACATTTCGTGAACGTCTTCCTTTAACATATTGTCACCGTCTCGAGCCAATTTTTGCCATCGGTTTGTGCTTGTAATCGATCGCATCTGTTTGTAGTAAAATACATACGTATAATTACGGTTCTTCTACAGTGACTGCTATATAGTACATACGTTGAGTTATTTAACATTGGTAAACCAGGTCGAGAACGCTGATACCTGAGATTTTTATTAATCGCTCAATCACGTAATTAGTTCATATCATTTTTAAACGTTATTTTTCCCCAGTAAAGCGATACATTTCAACATTTTTTTTTTTTCACCCCTTCCTTGTTGCAATGTATTAGCTTCATTTTTTATAGCGAATCTTTCGAATAATTTTCTGCATAAAAAGAAGTAAGCCTAATTAAAATCTTATTAGAATCGATAGCGCAAAAGTCATTGGCTCCTATAATTATTACGCATGAGAGAGGGATGAATTATACATTCTTTGGATAAAAATTGAGTCGAGAACGTGTCTCTGCAGCTTTGCAAACGTTCCTCTCTGTTCTTGTTCCTGCAAACAGCGCTCGTGTATAAAGGTGCAATTTTAGATATCTAGAATGACGTTCGAAAAGCCAGGGTCATTTTGTCGCTAAAAGTTAAGCATCGTAAAAAGTCGTAAAATATCTTACGAATTATATAATATATATACATTATATACGAATATACATATTTTTCATAAATATTACACTACAGCTAAGTTTGAAATGAGCTTCGATGATAATAATAATCGATAATCGACGTGTAGTTGTAGTTGCCAAAAACTTCACCGTACATTCCGACTTAAAGAAAAAAGAAATACCGACATATATAACGCGAATATCTTTCTTTCGATCGAGTATATATTTTTGCATCCGTGCGAGTTATAAAAATTGAAAGAACGCAAGATCGAAGACGAGAGAACAGGTTATATATGGATCGATCAATAATATCGAGATCTTTAACTAACATCGCCACCATCGAAACTCTCGATTCAAAGGTACCTGAAGTTGTCTGATCGTACGTACGCGCTAAAACTATTAGCAGAGCTATTAGTGGTACGCGATGTATTTGTATTTCGTTTAGCGATTCGTTCGGTCGCGATGAAGAGTGCAATGAAAAATGACGAGGTGATTCGAAAATACTAGTGCTCCGAGTTAATATCGCCGGCTCATAAGAATAAGTGTTTTAGGAATTAAGTTAAAATGTAAGAGATAAAAAAAAAAAAAGAAAAAAGCAGTGCTCCGGATTAACGAGCACCATGAACAAACCGCATTGTTGATTCTCTTTCTCGTTACCGTAACGTGCTATGTCACACAATTATTGGTGCAATAATTTTTCCCTTCTTCAATTGTTTCTTGTTGTGACATGTGTTATAGGGACCAAAAAAAAAAAAACGCTAGTTCCCCGTACTGAGAAATGTCAGGTAAAGTACTATCATTGTTGTTCGTATTAAATTAATTATTTCGAACCATGTACATCGATATTTTTCAAATTCGCAACGAATTATTTAACGATTTTGCTTTAGTCTATTTTCTACACAGATCGGTGGTTATTTTACTTAATTAATTATCGTAGTTCCTGATCGTACGTCATATATGGATAGTTCCTACCGAAAGATGTTCTCCTGATTTCTAAGATGATTTCTCGCGTTGGATTTAAAAAAGAAATTTCATCTCGAATTATGCTCGCCCGATCTGAAAAACAGACTAGAACAAAATATTTAAATAATTCATGCAAATTTAATGGAATCGTTCCGTAGACGGAAATTTTTTTAGCTATTCGATCTCGGCGTGACTCTCCTATCATGTTAGTATAATAGAAAATTGTATATACATACGTTTGTATGCCTATCTTATAATAAGATTCAGCATATTTAAATGAAAAAAAAATCGCGTCTAGAAGACGCTGAGCGAGTAAAGCCGTTTATATTTATGTGAACCACTTCTTGACCGCACAAAGAGCTTTTTAAGGAAAAAAATTAAAAAAGATATATATATATATATATA
>JACXIT010000235.1:223396-253808 GCA_014737525.1 Bombus difficillimus | reverse complement strand
AAAAAAAAAAAAAAAGTAAAATCCATTCTTTTTGTTTCGATTTTTCTTATAATGTGATAATAAAAACATTTAATCGAATGCATCTTGTTTATTAGTACTGTCGTGACCAATCTTCGATATACAAATTATTGAATTACAAATATTTTATAATTTAAACGAGCATACTGTTATTTCCTGAAAAAGTGCGTCGAAAATATTTTGCCCGTAAATTGACGCTTATTCTTGCTTCCTTAAATAATGTCTTAATCTTTCTTCTTTGGAAGAATAAAGTTACATAGTACACCTTTGTTTGTTCAGCTACTATTCACCGATAAAACTTATTCTCTTACAATTAACAATATAAAAAAATATGAATAACGGAGTGTCTTAAGTCGATTCAGCGAAAGACATCTTTTGTACGATGTCTGTTGTATTTATATATTATATGTATATGCCAAATAAGGCACGGGTATGATGATCTTACGCGTACGGACGGATAATCTGTTGCTTAATAAAATTCTTACGAAGGCGTTTGGTGAGATCACCTACACTATGAGGAAAACTATATCTATTAAATCATTCTCGCGTTGATCAAAGTTGTATACGCGTATAGATGTAGTATTCCTTAATGTATAAATCGCTTATGCGATAAGAACCATCAGTACGTTAACGAGACTAAAACGCAATTTACACTCGGACGAGTTATCTATCACAACGTCGGCACGCGAGTCTCTCTCGTCGTGCTAATATAATAAAGTATACTCTCTTCAACATGTTTGGCAGTGTAATACCATGCATTTGTGACATGTTTTCGTATTTTTCATTTTTACGTCGCGTTTCCCAATCTTAGTATAATCTTCGTTAGTCGATCGCTCGGCAACGTCTAAAGAGAAGTATTGCAGAAACTATTTTACATGTGCGCTTCGCGTGCGTGCAGATGACTCTTTAAATTATCCCAATCGCGAACTATCGCTCATATCGTTGTATCATTCGCTCTCTGTACACCATGTATAATAATAAAATTTCATTTTAGTCGATACATTAGTGAATATACTACGTACTACGTAATTAGGTACAACTTTCGGATTGTGCGCAAGCGCATCTTGTATAAAATGTAAAAAAAAGCTCCTTCTTCTTATTCGTCCGTTAACATCTATTAAATTAAGAGCCACCCGAATACTGAGATCTCAGCTGCAAGAAGATAGCAGACGTAAAAATGTTTTTCTTCGAAAAAACGACAGCGTCCTGTCGTGTCTCTCTTCTTGAGTTCAAATAGCTTAAGTATTAAATTCGGTGGGCCGAATAATAATAATCAATTTCCACCTAGAAGTCCTTTCTGTTCCTTCCTGGCAGTATTTTTTTTTTTTTTTTTTTTTTTAACATTTACAATACCTACGTGATTCAATTTCACTTCCCATTAACGCGTTTACATTGCCGTTTCCAAGGGCTGACTTTTGCTTCGCGCCCCAGCTGATAGTTGCGTTAATTCTGTCGGCTCGTTCGCCAAAAACACATCCAAATTAGTCTCTAGCAAGGCTTCGCTTTTCGAACGTAAAGGCTTTTCTTCCCCTGTATCCAAATTAGTTTCCAACAATGCTTCGCTTCGAGGCCTGTCTTCGTGATAATGATAAGGGTGAGGCGGTATTGGAGGATTGAAGTTCGGAGCATACTCTGGTACAGGCTCCGATGTCTGACTCGGTGTGAACGTTGCGTTGTCATAACTGCGTTTCGAATCATAATCCATTGTACTGTATGACGCGGATCCGTCGATATCGCGTTTCAATTCGCTGATAGAGTCAGTCAAGGCAAGACTCGAATTTAGCGGAAGGGTAGAGGTATTATGAAGGTAAGAACTCTCATTGGTAGCATCGACAACTGGAGTTTCGTCAGCGGTGGTTTCTGTGATGGATTCAATGGGCCAGTCGTTGGTGGTTCTTGAAGCAAACGTGGAATGATTTCTAAAACCTTCGTTGCGATATGTCAAATCAAACACTGGATTATCTCCGCTTTGTGGAGCCCCGTACTTTTGAACAGCTCCTTTGAAATCGCTAGTGCTTGGGGAATATCTTGGATTATGTGCTTCGTATACATCGTAGCTTTGATTGTCTTCCATGGATGAGTTTAATTGAGATTTGTCCATTGAATCTATACTACCACCGTTCAACATTCTTCTATAATCTAACGACTTCGAATTCAAAGTATCTGTAGAGTGTTTTGTCTGAAACGAATATTCGCGTAATGATAATCGCGCGATATGACAGAGAGGTAGAAGAGTTGCTTGAAACGGAAGAATATTTACCGCAATAGGTTTGCGTCTGTATGCAAGTTCAGTGAAACCGGAGGTGGAGCCGACCGATCGCAAAGAATGCAAAGATTGTCTGATTGAATTCCGTCTTTCTAGCCTTTCCAGGTTCCTCCTTTTTGACTTGGATACCCAGAGCGCGATAGCAGCTGTTAATAACGCTAGGGCTACGCCAGCTGCTCCTAACACAGCCACTGCGACTATGTCTTTTCTCCAAGATAGCGGATCGATATTTACTTTAGGATCTGGAATTTAGAAAAAAAAAAAGATATATATATATATATATATATATATATGTATCTTGACATTTTCCTAGAATTATATGTACAGTAAAACTTACCAATTTCACAAATGAAAGGACTTGGCTGAGCACAGTAGTCAATTTCGATAGTCTGATATACGAAAGTGGTGCACTTATCCACACGATCTAATTGCTGTACCCAGGCACGATCAGAATAATCGTATCCAACTTGTTGTTTTCGCAGAAATTGCCAAAGTTCCAGATAATTGCCCATAATGAATGGCATGGACGCGTTCACAGACTAACGGCATTGGAACAAATTTCATTAAACGTGTCCATAAATCAGGTAATTAGACATACTAAGAATTCCAGTGATTGATGACTCACTCTACAGAATTCTCGAGCGCTAAAAAAATCCATGGGAGCGCCGATGTATATGTAGCATGTATCGCCCACTAAATCCCATGCTGGCGGACATTTGCCATTTAAGACTGACTGATTGCTCATATGGAAAGGTTGATAGTCAACTTGTAACAGCTCTGGAGAATCTCCCCTGTCTCTGATTCTACCAGCAACAGCTAGGGTTTCGTTATATCCCCACCAATTGTGTCGTGCATCTATATGGGACCTCCACATTTCTAACTGTCTGTATAATTAAAAATTATACGATTAACGTTCTATGCATCTAATCGTAAAACAATATATAGCATTATGCATACTGTGATCTATTCATCGTGAGCATTTCGTAATCGTTGTCTGGATTAAAGAAAACGTTATCCACATATTGTTGACCAGGGGTTCCTGCAACTATCGTGCTACGGCCATCACGGTCCACTGCGTAATTTCTGAAACAATTTTTCATTGAATTTATGAACGAAATTTTTTGTTGTTCGACATATCGCATGTTGAAGAGGAGGTGCGTACTTATAGAAACCATTGTGAGATGTGCTTTGATAGATAGGTAAACGAACTCCTTCGAATCCAGAGATTTCCAAGAGATGCGCGCCAAGATTGGCATGCAAATAATTCAGAGTCATATTGCTGACTACTTGTTTTAGGACAATGTTATTATCATAGGGAGCATTGTTCTTTGTAAAATAGTTTCTGAATATAATAACTTCCTGATAGGGACTGCTTTGTCGACCTTCCACGTATCTGAAAAATATTTGTATAATCTTTCTGTTCGCTAGCGTCATCGGAGACGCTCCTTCCTACGTACAGAGCAGGTTTGTTGAAATTTTCCGCGAAAAGATTATTATGAATCCATCCTTCCAATGAAGTCGCAGAGCCCCTAGAATCGGCTCGAATCGAAAGACCACCTTGGTTTTGTCGAACAACGTTGTTCTATGATATCGAACGTAACGTATTTAAAGAGACACGCACACTTTAAGTAAACAAAAGGTACTTTAACAAATATCGGATTGCTTACTCTAAAGTACAAAGATTGAGTATTTTGGACATCCAACCATACAGCTGACTTGCAAGTTGAAAAATTACCGTACAGTTTCTCGCAATTATTTGTGAATTGATTACGTTCAAGGGTCATTATAGCATTCACTTCGCCAGCGCTAGCATATTTAATCGCTCCTTCACGGCAGTTAGTTATCACAGAATAGGAAATGTTATGTTGCACATCACGATCTGAATGATGAAAAACAAAAAAAAAAAATATGTATATATATAGAAAGAAGAGTATGACATCGATGTTCCATATTCAAGCTACATAATAATTTTCCTTACTGAATCCAATAGCAGAGATTGGTAGAGTAACTACTTCTGCAATAAATCCATGTACGTTGCTTGCGCCATTGGCGAATAATCTTATACTAAGGCTTGGTCCCTGAGTTCTGAATAATTTCTTTTCATCGAGACTATTAGCTTCCAAGTGGGCTATACTTTTAGCAGTGATATTATAAATGTCTCCGTCGTATAATGTAATGCTATCGGTTCGGCCCGGCTTTCCAGTAGAATTAAACAAATTAAATTGCAAAAGCCTAAAACGACGTAAATTAAATTTGATACAATTAAAGAAGGATAGATATTCTATTAGGAGAAATGAATACCTAAATCCAAAAGGTTTTGCCCTGTAAGCACTGCGAAAGATCTTAACACAATTCACAGGATGATTGTCGTATTTGTAATAGACTATAACTCGTTCCTCCAGTGTAATTTCTTTAGTAGTATCGCAAATATCGATCATGCTGAACAAATGATAAGGAATACTAAGATCTTTAATCGGAGTAAACGAACTTTCATCCGCTTCGCGACCTTCGCCCGTTATTGACAGTAAATTCACTCCGTTTCCAAGCACGTTATCGATAACGTTGAATAATAATTCGACCTACAAGATTAACAAATGTATTAATAAAATAATAAAAAGAGCCAGTCGATAATAGAAAAGAACAACATTATCCGATACGAACTGTATGGGTCGGCGATATCACGTTAATGCCGTGATAAGCGCTACGAGTTATGTTAACGTGCGTTATCGTCGGAGATTTCATAATCGTTTGCAGAGCAGCTGATTTCTCAAAATGCAAAATACCAGCACCGATGATCTTAATGTATCTTAACACCGACTCGACGCGTCTTACTGTTTCGTGAGTCACAACATCGTGAATACGATGCTCGTACAAATGACGCTCGAATTCGCTGTTGGCAATCCGTATTCCGCCCCAATAGTCATGCGAATCGTCCAGATTACGTTTCCCACAATTTATGAAGACGAACTGACTGTCCCATGGGCATTCGTGCCGGTGCCCGTATAATTGGCCGTTTAGTCTAATTTGACAATCTTCCAATTTCGCTTCTTTCCCGGTACACTGAAATATTCAATTGAAATATCCAGTACATGTGTATATAGATTGTTAAGAAAAGAGAAATACGAGATTAATCGCACAAAACAGCACTCAAAACAGAGAACGATCATCAAATTGCTTTTAAACGGTGTACTTTTATTTACCTGCAACGGTTCAGGCCAAGACCAAACGCGTATTAAAGAACCAGGATGAAGTTCGTATCTACGATCGTAGGATACATAGACATTAAGCGAGTCGTGTCCCAACTGTCGACAGGCTACTTGTGCATTTCTTTCAGTAAATCTAGTGTCGCACAACGGTATCCACTGTAAGGTTGTTCTATTGAAGAATTCCAAGAATCCTGCGTGAATAGAATAAAATGAATATACATTTATTACATCACTATATATGTTTAAAAATGTTTTACCTTCGTTGTACAGGGACGAACATCGTCCATCCTTACAAAGACGGATAGTCTCGTCCGACACGGAAATTATATTTCCACTTTTTCTTAACCTTGCGTTCGTAGAGTCGCTAACGTCTTCGCGTTCCATCGGTTTCATTATTATCTCGTGACCAGGCGCACCTACAGCTTTCAATGTACCAAGAACAAGAATGCCAACGTTGGGTGCAAATTCCATAACAACATCCGGATAAACGTGCAATGTGGCTTCTGGCATGATCGTGATATCAGATTTTACAACGTAAGGCTTGTCTCTAGAATGAATGGATAGATTTTCTACTATACGTCCACCTAAATTATCTAGATCTATTTCCTTTCCAATCTGCCAGGATGCGGACACCGACGAATCAAATGAATCGCTGGTCAAGAAAGGTCGGTAGTTGGCAACTGCGTGATCATTCCAATCGTCAAAATCGAAAATACTTTGTCTGTATGAATAACGAATATTTATATGAGATATAATGAGACGAATAAATTAATTATAGATTAATGTTTGTTATACGGATAAATTAATACCTGATTTTAGTATCGTTATCAGTTCCCCACCAATTCTCCGATACGTCAACTTCATTGTTAATTTTAGCTGTTCTAATGCCAGCCAATAATTCATAATCCAAAGAATTATCGCCAAATAAATTTCTATTTATCTGCACTTTCTGTATACCATGAAACCCAACAACGTAACTAGGACTATCGTCTGTACGACGTGGTCCCATACTAGCTGGATCATAGGTATTTCGTCTGACTTCGTTGTTATAAAAACGCGCATCGACGTTTCCCAAAATTTCCGATTGGCTGTCTGCCTTGAACTCTACCATATAGCCTCCGGTATTGCTCTCCATATAATTGTTATTAATCTGCATTTTTTTCTCCATTCCTTGAATGGAAATCAAACCAGTTTTACATTGATTTCCCTCGAATCTATTATTGGACATATTCAAGGTAGCATAGTGTCCATCGATTACAAAGCCAAACTGCTCGTTGTTTCGCCAGGTATTGTTATCAAAATATAAAGTGTGCGTGAAATTCTCGTTATACTGCCACACATCGGGCAATATCACTTCAAAGCCGCCCCTTCTGTTCCTTTCGATCGTACTATCTTGCATTATCCAATGGAAAAGATTATTCGAATGTCTCGCGTCGCGACTGAATTGATATATTCCTTTGCCATTGTCTGTGATCAAGCTGTCGTTAATGTGAATCGCAATTTCAGACATATTCGTCTGGTAAATGTTCCAGTAGGGCGAATGTACGTAAATAGCTTGCTCCTGGTTGTGAGAAATCTCACAAGCGACCAATTGTATAGTTTCGTTCGCCTTTCGAAGAAAATGATCGCCAATCTCATCCAGATACCGATTGTAAAATGACGCGAGTATACCTTTCTTATTGTTCTTGATTTTCGATTTGGTTACTAGCAACTTTGGGATGGGACCTCTTACGATTTTGTTTCGCACATCCTGTAAATAATATTTTATATATCTCCGATATTGTAAACGTTCGAATATTCTAATTCCCATACCTGTATCGGGGCTTGAAGAGCCGTGAGAACAACAACAGCCCCTCCAAGTGCGTTGGTGCCGCTATCGTATTCTAAAATCACAGCATAAGAGGTCGATGTTACAGGAAATATTGCCAAATCGCGTTTCAAGTTCCAGCTTTCCCGACTAGGATCGACATATTGCGAATCATGTAGAACGATCTGTTCTGTACTACGATTTTCGATGGGATTCAAAAGTTGAATACCGATAACGTATCCTGGAGTGCACTGTAGAATCAGAGAAGTATTTTTTAATTATTTCCTTGTAAAAACAGAAAGGTATGTCAATTCTTTCGATACGCTTACTTTAATGGCAACACGTTGTCGAATAGGATCGCCAGTAACTTTGACAGTTATCATATATTTAGTTTCTTCGTTAGACAATTCAATGTCTCTCACGTTATACGGTATGACTACTGGATTATACGACGAATCAATTAAATCTGGCATACGTAGGAACCATCCAGCGAATTCTCTTTGTTGAACCGCAGAAAGGGCAGGATTGTGCCTTATACCCGCGACTTTATTGTTCTCAATCCGAGAATTGACGATTTCCATTCCCAATTGTTTGAAACTGATACCACTGCCCCCGTTTTGCGAGAAATCACTGTTCTTCACAGTGTTCACAGCATCCACCGAGTATATGTCCGAATATAAAATTCCCAGACCGTCTTGTAGATTGTCAATTATTCTAACACTGTCCAATGAATGTCTGGCAAAATCGATTTGAAGAGCTGTGCAAATTTAATCATCTTTTATAATCGTATTTTATAAAAATAATTATACAATTTTTTAAACGATCATACAAGACGTACCAGGCTTGAAGGAATTTGTTGTGTAGTCAAGCAGTCCTGCTTTTTCTATCGTTACAAATTGAAGGTCACTTCTCAGGGCTAACGGTCCCAGTCGAAGACCCGCCCACGCAGCTTCTGAACATCTAACACCCACGTCGTTCTCGTGAGTGCAAGAATTCTCAAAGTTCTGCTCTGTTTCTGCCTTACACCTCGATATATCGTTATCGTCCACGGTACATCTAACGTTACTTAAAATAATGTCTTCGTTGATACCAGCGTTTGGAATTTGCGAACGTTCCAGCAGCCAATTATCCGGATCTAAAGTGAGGCCTAATTGGTGGCATACCAGAGCCGCGTCTCGGATTGTCCAACCGTAATTGCATACTGTTCCCCATTTTTCTCCTACTTTTACCTGTCAAGCATACGTAAGAATTCCGTAGTGCGATACAAAATTGTACAATTCTTTTCTTTTTCCTTGATCTTATAACTTTACATCAATTTCCTAAGGATTATAATTCCCATTTGATTCGGTGTTTTGTCAGCGACGGTAAATAATTTTACCTGTAATCTTCCTTCGAGATTCGTCTTTCCTCCGAGAAGCCTCACAGGTACGGACTCCGCTTCATTTAGTCCGCTAAACGCTTGGCTCGTAAGAGTCTCGTTGTCCGAATCCATAAGAAGTTCTTCTTTCAAAGTGAACAGGATATCGCTTGGCCTTATCCCGCGAGCGTCTAACGTTCCAGCAACCATCATTCCCACAGCTGGTGGGAAACGCAAAGTGACCCCAGGATGCAGAATCAATTTACCACCTGGTCGCACGTTGATATCCCTCTCAACGATGTATTCTCCGGAGTTTAAAAATTCGCGACCATCCACTTCACCGCCGACCAAGTTTGTACCGGGTGTAACGAATCGTGGAACGAATGTTGGATTTGAGATGATTGTGTTGGCCCCTGGATTGCTGCTATGTAACAAGTACGGCAAGTATTCGATCTTGGCGAGATTGTATCTGTCTTTTCTAAAATGGAACGGTGCATTGAAATGTTTATAAAATTGGTCTATCATAATGTTTATGAAACAAGCGTAAAATTAAACAGTACAAACCTATGGAATAATCTTTCGAATATCTTATTCTCTTCAGCAAATCCAAGCCAATTATAAGTACAATTTATAATCTTACTCTGATCTTCTAAATGAGAGCCAATTTCGTATCGTGATTCGGGATTATGCAAAATATTACGGAAAACCTCGACGTTGCTCGATGAAACGACGACTACAGCCGCGACTCTAGAACGCGGGATTAATCTGGATCTCACAGTGCTCCTACTGTCGAACAGTTCTCGGACACGATTGTCGCGCAAAAAGTTTCTAGTGAACAATAATCTCTGTACATCGCTATAGGGTGAAAGACCGACGCTGACTACAAAGGCACCACGGTTATTGTAAAACTCGTTGTGTCTGACAACGATGTCCGCAGGCAGGATGTTAAATTCCTCATAGAGAGGATTCTTGATTAGTATACAACCACTAGACTGCTCTCTGAAGTAATTGTATTCTATCGTTGCTTTTAAATTGAGAGCAGGACTCAATTTGATCCCAAATTTTGTATTCTGTATGAAAGAATTGTGGCCAATTTGAAGTTTTAATAATCCTTCGTCGTGTCTCCAACTAGATCCTATTTGCACCGCGGTCTCAGAACTACTATTGAACCAATTACCCGTCACGTTCACGTACGAATTGCCAGTTGCATTACCAACCTATAAATAATACGAACGTTATACCTGTGATTTCTTTTTTTAATCGACTTTGCTGTTTTTTTTTTTTTTTTTTTTTTTTTTTTTTTTTTTTTTTTTTTTTTTTTTTTTTTTTTTTTTTTTTTTTTTTTTTTTTTTTTTTTTTTTTTTTTTTTTTTTTTTTTTTTTTTTTTTATATAGGTTCATGAAGCCATCCATATTAATGAAATTGTCATTCTTCAAATTATAAGAGGAGCTTCTTAATTTCTCGATAAAGATCTATTTCTGCTAATTCGTTTCTCTTAGAATATACTCACTAGGATGCCAATATCTTTGTTGCGAAATATCTGCGAATACTCAACTACGGTAGTCTGATTAAAATAGACGTATTCGGTAGTGGAACTGTCATTCAACCATACTGCAAAACCGTAGCCCTGATTAGAGGAAATACTTGTCCGAGACACATTGCGATTTCCTCCGGTAACGGTAATGTTCACGCCGTCTCCCGTATTAAAAGATACGCGACTGCTCGTAATATTCACATCCGCAGCGCCGCCCAACACGTGCACGCCGGCTAGATATTTATTGCTGGATACAGAGGTTTCGTGGACGTGCAAGGCTGATCGTAGTTTCTCTACCGCGATTCCTCTTCCATTGTTACCGGCTATGATACTTCCAGTCACGTTTAGATCGTAGGTCTTTTCTGGAATAAGATCGCAGATGTAGAAATTAGAGGTAGAAAAATCATTAAGACGAAATTTAAATTATTTTCGAGCTTACTATAACCGGAAGACAATCGCACGAAAACGATAGTATTCGTACGTGGTTCGGCGACGAATTTTACATACAAATTTTGTCGAGTTGTAGCCACACTCTGAGGTAACGTGCCATTTTTTACTCTCACTCTAGCTAGCAATTTTTCCGCTTCGCCTATACCATCGTATACCTCTATCATAGCACTGTTATTTCTGTCAGTCTTCATTTGCAAAAAGTGCATAGTCAACACGTGTCCTGGTCTTGTAAAGATGTGCTGAAATTAACATTACACCAGACACGATACTCGCTTCGTATCTTCTACGACTATTTGTACGATAATTTATAAATTCGTTTACTTGTGGGCAACGTTTCACGTTAGGCGCGTATTTGCTCTGTTCCATAGATATTATAACGGGAAATGTTTGACTGGCCGTAGTTGGAAATGTACACAAATCGAACACCTCCGTACGGTCTAATTTGTCATCGGGTCGTTCGTCGAAATGAACGTATTTGATTCCATCGGCTCCGTTGTCCAATATACTGCAATCATTGATACGTGCCATTCCCGACGAACTGTTCACGTAAATTCCATATCCTGCGATATTTAAAATTAGTAATATAAAGATCAACGACGAAATGGAATTCGAATGGAGTTCTATCGGATGAGACTAGGAATAAAGTTACCTCTGTTGTTTTGAATGGTACTATTGTTGATTGTGACAGGGCCATCCGGCGTAGTGACATTAATGCCGGTAAAGGCAGCATGAATAACCGAGATCGAATCCATTTGCGGCGGAACACCCTCGACATCGATCGCTGCCGTAACGTTATATTCCCGACCTGTCCCTGCATGCCTTTTAAACAGAAACAATGTTACTAAAAGCTGTTCGTTAGCTACGAATCATCAAATCTCTCTTTCCTAGCATCGTCCAATTTTAAGGCTGAATTTGTTTTCCGAATTTCAAGCTACGAAAACGATCTATATTTTAACTAATTGGCACGATTAAACTGTGAAATGCTCACTCGATCACAACGTTCCGTAGAATCGACTTCGATCTTCGTACGTAAAGCGTATTTTCTTGGATCAATGGTCGATCGTACAAAGCTTCTTCGAAACGAATGCCTCTCCAATGTTTAATCGCTTTCGTGGCTCCATCGTGGCGCGGTAAACACGATATTCCAAGATCGGGATGATAATCTGAAAATCGTACACGGTGTTGGCGATCTTTCACGGACGCTACAACTACGTGTACGTTTATAGGTTCGGTTAAAACCGTACCACAAACACCGCCACCGAGCTGCCTTTCGGACCATTTCTCGCAGCTTGTTAAAGAGGACTCGGTGCCTCTGCAACCTGGTTGTTCGTAAAGCAATCGTGGCTTCGCTGGCCATTGTCTGTCCATCCACGACCACCATCTTCCACCTTGAAAACCAAGCTGCCTGCACGCTGTTTCCAGATCAGCCCTTGTCCAGCTGCGCATTAACGTATTAATTTAATCAACGCGCTAAAGAATCACGTCTACGCAAATCGAGTTAGTTTACTTACTTTCGCGAATTTGTGCAGACGGCTCTCCAGTCACCACGATGTAAAAGTTCTAATCTACCTTCGTACGGAGTTGGTCCATCGACCAGTCGTATCGAAGGCGGCGGTTCGATAGGACGAACTTGATTATTCGCTTCTACTCCGGTTAACAAAATTGGAGCTTGTGGTTCACCCTTAATCATAAATCGTATATGAACTATAAATAAGTATCGATCGAACTGATATTTACATGTACATATTGGTACGGTATTTAAGACTCGATATCGAGCACCGTAAATTTGGAACTCGCTACGACTTTCGGCTACACGATATTTGATATTCGATGCAACCCTTTTAATATTCTACATTCGATATTCGATATCGAGTACGGTGGAACATCGTTTACTCCCTTCCAGTCCTTACTACCCTTACGGTTCGCGTAACAGGGATTCTTCGTTCGAATTTCTATAAACGCACCGCGCTACGCGGTATTTAACGTTCGACGTTAATCCCTCTCTCGGTAATTTTATTTATTGGATCATCGACTGGCGAAACTTTTCAAATTCTCCATTCCAATAATAAAGCATTGGGATAAGAAACGGGTGAAGATTCTGTCAGAGATAGAGAGTAGCCTCGTAGCCTTCGCTATAGCTGCGAATCGTAGACTACAAATAAATGTCCATTCTCTGAGAAATTAATCACGAAGTTACGAGTTGATACGACTACGTAGTCGAGAACGGTTCGTGCACGCGCGCAAGGCGAAGGGAAGGTCTCGTCCGAGTTGGAACGTAAGAGGATTAGCGAGGTCGTAGGTTAACAGTTCAGGCCAAGAACCGCTGTTTGATCCGTGACCTAAGACGCATCGCGTGGCGAAGGCGGCATAGCGTACAGAGTTGATTCGCTCGTCCGTGCTTTTTTCACATTGTGTGCTCGCCGTTCCGTGTCTCTTTCTTTCATCGACCTATTAACTACCTCTTCCTGGCAACAGCTTTTGCCGACCGCCCTCGTGGAAGCGCCACGATCAGAAATCCGGTGTAAATGGATTACTTCCACTCGTTTTCTCTCAACCCCGGTTACAGAGCCTCGTTTCTACATCGCCGGTGAACAACTCCAGCCTTTAAACGCCTATCGGACGTTCGTCACGCGAGTCTACGCTATAATTAGAAACGGCGAGAAACTTCTCCACTTTCGGTGTAATCCTTCGTGCACGAAAACATGTAGAATTTGAAATAATATTTTTTTATCGCGTTAAATATGGAATTTAGTTTAGTTTGGTACGAAGGTTTCCCTTATATCCCAACAATGTTTCGCGCGAGAGTGTTTAGGTAACAGATTTTAGAGGCGATAGAGTTCTACGAACGAGGTAGCAAATTAGCTGTCTTAAATAAATACACCCGGAACAACGTGGAAAAAGATGAAGGACTAATGTGGAAAATCGGCTAGAAGCGGGCAGCGGACGAATCCTTGGGTAAGGTAAAATCTTGATTTCAGACGGTTGAGAGAAATTGAAAGATACGAAAATCCATAGAATGCAGAGATAATACGTAAAAGTATATCCGATATATCTAATAAAAATAACAAGTGACAACGTAATATTTTTGTAAAAATGAATTAAACCCGGTGTCGAATTTGTAAACAATCGTATACTCTATATATAAAAAAAAAAAAAACTACAATTTCAAATTCTATTTATCAATATAAAACACAAATAGCGTAAACTGTAATCCTGTTTTTTCGCGTTAGGAAAGAAATTTGAAACAGCAGGCGCTTCTGTATCGGAAATTATTTGAACATGAACTTTTTAACATATCTTTAAGTGCGAACCATTGGCAGTTTTTGCATCGAGCCACCATGGACACAAAATATCCAAAACGTAGCGATCTTTATAACGCTCGATAGGTAAATCCAAATTTCTGTCTATTTTGATCGTATTTTTTTCTTTTTTTTTTTTTTTTTTTTTTTTTTTTTTTTTTTTTTTTTTTTTTTTTTTTTTTTTGCGAAAATATGAATTAACGTAAAAATTCACAGTCTGAGAGTAAATCCGTATAGGCACTAGATATTTATCTTGTAGGACTAATTTACAATACGGGACGTCTGCAAAGTTTCAGTGTCTACCCAAACCATCCATGAAGCCCTATCTAGATGCTTATCTCTGGAAAAAGACAAAAAATTCGAAAAGAAGATAAGATACCTAATCAGATTGGAAACAAGTCTCTTCCAACGGGAAAGTATTTGTTCCCGAACTACCGGAATATTAATAATACCCATTCTGTGCAACAGCCCGTGTACGCATATACCCAACGAGTGGTCGCAACGAGCTCGATCTGCGCGTTGCCGCTACGTGATGCGAATAAACTAACAATCGGCTCAGCTCGCGTGTTTCTGGAATTTCCGGTCATTCAGAGTCCTTTGACAGAGACATTCTATCCCCTCGTCTCGATTCCCTTTTCCGTACTTTTTTCTTTCACTGAAAACTAACTTTGCCGCAGCTTTCGTATTTCTGTCCTCCAATATTACTCTAGGTAGTAGCGATCAAGCAGATTTTTAATATTTTAAGAGAAACTAGTCCTAGTTTCTTTAAACTTAGCTTAAACAAACATTAAACTATGCCCGGTATATTTAAAAAAAAAAAAAAAATAATTACAAGATTCTTAATTTTCTTTCGCACCGGTCAATTTTCCTTTCAAAGTACCTAGATTTTATTTTACAATTTCTGAACGCGCTATCGCGTTGTACAATAATTTGAAAGTATGCGATAACAGATAAAATAAATTTAAAGCTGAAATAAACGAAAGATGGGATTATTCGAATGAATACGGAGAAGAAATTTGGATATGTTCGACTGTGAATTAACATCGTGCTCCTCTTCTACGATCTCTTTTACAAGTTTTAACTTTACTTTCAAGTTTGTCCCGCGGAACGACCAACAGTTACGCCGTTAATTATTCCTCGTTATTTGTAAATCGTGAAACCTTCTACCGACAACCGTTGCTCCTCCGGAAAGGAGTCGAAAGAAGCAACGTTCGAACGAACCGGAGCTAAGTAGCGCGTAACAAAAGGCGAAACGATCTTAAGGGGTATTCGAGAGTCAAGCGGATTCTAATTGTACCGGAAAGACAGATTTAAAACGTATACGTATAGAATTACCACGGGAATCTATTCCTCGGGGATAAGATTTCCTTACACGAAGGCGTATAACGCAATTCTTAAAAGAAAAATCGACGTGTCTCGTATTACCGATCGCCAATCTATCAGACGTAATAAATTCTTCGTTTAGGGATCTCTATATTTTTACGCTTTGTTTCATTTTTCGTTTCTGTATAACTCTGTCTTTATTAATTTCGCGATGAATTAACGACTAACAAATTAATTCTCACAATTTGTCTACAGGTGTTACAATTCGCCACGAAGATCAAAGTCTGAAAAGGACAAAAATCTTTTTAGCAAAGTTTATATTGCTTTAATTTATGAAAGTAAAAAATATAATTCTATGTTTTGTTCTGTTTTTTAAATCGATAGACAAAGATATCGTTCAATTATTTGATAAAAGAGATACGTAAAAATGAATAATAAGCGTTTACGTAGTATACGTCTTCCGTGAATCTGAATCATCAGTATGTAGGCCGATGTATGAAAAACGTAGCTGTAGCTTCTTATCGCTTATCAATTCCATAATATCGATTCCGAGTAAGTTTACATTTATCTTGGTTTAGTCAGGGAACGTTACAATCACGAAGAAAAATTATTATTAAGAGAGAGAGAGAGAGAGAGAGAGAGAGAGAGGAAAGCAGGGTACCAATTACAAGAATAAGTTCTCAGAGGATCGTAGAGACGGGCCTTCTTGCGTGTTATGGCGAAATCTAACTGGAAGTATAATCGTAAAATTTTCTGGGAATTTGAATTATTGCCACCCGTCATTTCTGGCATGTCCGTAGCAGCACCAATAACACGTGCACAATCGTACGTCTAGATGACTCACGTTCATTCAACGTTAGTTTGCTCATTTCTACATGAACGTTTATAATGACGGTTCGCGTTCTTATCTCTAATTAATTCATTTTTTTTTTTATAATCTCTGCAATTTATTCGTTCAAGTTACCTTATAACATTTCCTGCCCCTTTCCTTTTTTCGCAGAAATTTATTCCGTTCCGTCGGTAACTTTTATATGAAAATCGTTTATCCTACGATGAAATATATCTCGGGCAATATCTCCATGTATTTTTATTATACTCGCTTACATTTTCTAAAATATTTTATTCCTATCTCAACAAGATTTGCATTTCAATAAGATCGAAACGAATAATCGCGCGTACCAATAGGAAATTTTGTCATATTTTGTCCAAGGTACGCGCGAAAATATTTTTTAACGCTAGAAAAATATAACCGGGACGAAAATGGTTGAATGAACGTAGCAGGGATAAACTTGGTATTGTACCGTTTTTTTTTTTTTTTTTTTTTTTTTTTTTTTTTTTTTTTTTTTTTTTTTTTTTTTTTTTTTTTTTTTTTTTTTTTTTTTTTTTTTTTTTTTTTTTTTTTTTTTTTTTTTTTTTTTTTTTTTTTTAAGTATTACCTTTGCAGTTATGATACCACGAACCGTGATTCCGATCATGGGACCAAACCGGATCTCTACCCCCGGTTCTATCACTAGCTCGCCCTCGCGTTCCACGAACAAATCTTCGCGCACCAGATAAGGGCTCTTCGATCTTTCCAATAATCTCTGGCCTCGGACAATATGACCACCGTGCAGCTCCGACAAACCACCATTGGCGTTGCTATTGCTCACGTTGATGAAAGTTGGCTCGGTGTAATAAATAGAAGATTGATCGTAGCCTTCGTCCGACTGTCCGTAAACAGTCAGAAATGTCAGTAGCAAACACAGAATACGCATTTTCTTTCGCGTATGCACTTTCAAGAGTCTTTCTTATTGATTATAATTTGAATTTTTCTTAAACGATACTTTACTTATAATTTCACTTTGTGATAGTCACTATCGCTAATTTTATGAACGACAGCAGTTCCTGAACTTTTATATTCTTCGGTGTTTCGTTCAGAAACTTCGTTACACCTTGATGACACTCGTTGCGACATTTCGATGAATAAACATGCGCCGGTTTTTAAAAAGAGATCACGATATACATATATTTATCGATAGAATGATACGCTATTCCCAAAGAATATAGGAATTTTCTATGTTTGGCGCAGATTCCGTTTTATAGATCTTCGTTATTTATCGCGATACTAGGACGCGTCGCACGATGATTCGAACCATGTAACGCGTAATCAAATTCTACTATACTTTCACCGACCGTAGTCGTTACGCCGATCCCGCCGCTGATTACCTATCAATATGTCATTCTCGGCGTTCGTAAAGAACCACGACAAGGTATTACCACGTATATCACATTATGCAAGATAAATCTCCAATTGTCACCGCGATCGATCACGTTCTTCGGGTATTTGGAATCTTCTTACTCATCGTATATTTCGATCGATATTACGAACTATCTTTAGAATTCATTGACAGAATTGATTTAACTTCACGGAAACGTATTTTAATTAAGTTCGTTGAAATCACGGAGTTTCGACGGACCTGCTCGGCCGAGATCCGTGAATCACGATCGAAATCGAGCACTCCGATGCCGGAACCAGTACGCAAACGCAGAAAAGTGCACCGTGTTTTAAATTCGAGCGTTAACCTTTCCTCTCTCGGCGTGCTCCTTCACGCGCGAGAGATCGGAGCTCGACTGTGGCGACTCGTTTCCATCGCTGCCGTTACTCTCCCTTCGTCAAACTCTTCGCCAACCACGATCAGAAAGATGCCGTTCATTCTCATGCATCGGACCAATACGATGAGAAAATCTTTTCACCACTAAATCTTGGTATATCGCTTTAAGTCACGCTTCGCACCGTGTATTTCTTAATAGAATGCTACACGATGTACGTTCGAATTTCGTTACGCTCGAAAAAACAATCGTTCGATGGTATCGTAAAGAGGTTTTCTGTGATCTACAAGGTATACGTATAACGAAACGTATGTATGTCGCGGAAAGGAGTTTCGTTGCTACAAGATGATCACCTGGCGTCACGTTGGGCGCGGTTTGACTGGCTCTCGACTCGTTATATTCCTGCTGTCTTTCCAGTAATCGCGCCTTACCTCGCGTCGTTCCCTAGGCCCACTGCCCACTACCATACTTACCATAAACCACTATAGTAACATTACTACTACCACCTACGAATGTTGGAAGGTAAAGCTTGTCACGTGACACGGTGCGGTATAATACGTCACGCAGGTTGTGAAACAGGTGAGTTACTCTTGGGAGAACCTGTCTTTGTCTATGGCGTTTCGTGACTTTGAGATACACTTGGATTCATTGTATCTATTATATTGCCTTACTTTGTATGAATTTCAAATTGTATAAAATTACTTTATTAACTCAAATATATAAATATAATATACACAATATAATATATACGTATTAGTTTGAACGATAATATTCTTAATATCTACATAATATATTATGCAAGTTATATGAATTATTCTGTATGTAACATATATAATTTATCCAAGGAGAGAAGCAGAGTACGATATAACCACGTATTATTTTACTAACTTAGGTACATAAATACACGTCAATTTGCAAATGCATTTCGATCGATAATATTGTTAATATCCGCATCGTACGTTTTATTCTATTAGCTACGAAATATTTTACTTGGATTTTTTAAATTCTTTCGTTCGAAGCTTCGTGTACGAAATATCGATCGTTTGAAACGTGAAACGCTCAAAAATGTTAACATTCCAGAGTATTATGTGAACTAACGCGGTTTACACGATGTTTCATATTACGTTATCGCTTATTACATTAAGAAATTTAAAACACATATACGTAATAAATATTTTTCTTTAGATTACAAGTGAAAAGTTTTTGCAGATTTGCTACATTTTCAAACGAACAATTTCGAAATACGTAAAACGGTGAACGATGATTGCACGATGGCGCTACCTAACGGAGAGAGATGTCGCTCTGATAAACGTAATGCCACTACCAACAGCTGCACTGCGCTAACCTGCGATAGAGTGTAAGCTGGTGCTTATTCCATTTTTTACCATTTATTATTGTATAGATATTAGTGTACAAACATGAGGTGATCGTACATAAGGCCAAGTTAATAGCGAGGTGATTAGAACTGGTTTTTAATTGTGATAAATATACGAAAATATCCTGTCAAAATGACATCATTCTTAACTGATGTACTGATCACAGCGGGTATGTATACGAATTAATTTATTCGAATGTAATTGATATTTTTCATTGAAGTATAAAATTTATCGTAAAAACATCTAAATAAAAGATACGAATATATTATTGATTCGTATGTTATCCTATCTAAATAGTTGTCTATTTTTTTATTTACATTATTAAAATAAAGAACGTGTCATTTACGGAAATTTCAAACGTGCCGTTTGCTTCTCCGATCAGGAAAATTGGAAAAAGTTAATTTACATGAAAAGATATCAGAAATACAGAAAGAAATAACGAAATTAAAATACGATGTCAAAGATTTTATGGATGATAATTATGTCGAGTTTACGTCGAAACTCACAAAAGATCAGCATTTGGTATCGAAGGGAGAAAAATTACTCGAAGAAATGAATGCATTGCAAAAGAAGATAGATACTCAGGTACGCTTAATAAATGTAATTTTCAAAAGCTCCGTGTAAAGCATAAATAGTTTTATCATCGTTTATTCCAGGTTAAGATAGAATTATCTGGTTCTACGAAAGAATTAAAAACTCTCTCTCAAGCGTTAAAGGAATCAAACATAATGTTACAACTTTCCAATCAACTCTTATCTCTACATGAATGCGTAAAGTCTGTAAAAAATTACCACGAAGGAAAACGGTACGTGGATGCGGCTGAAACATTATGCCACATGAAAACCATTTTATATAATCCGCAAATGGATTTACGCAATCTTGATATTTACACGGCGATCGAAGAACAATATTTAAATCTGCATGCTTCGTTTTTGTCCGATACGTCATCGTTATTGCACGAGCGAATATGTTGGACCGGCGTCGACGATAAAGACGCAAATACTGTAACATTGTACGTAAAAAATGAGATGGACGACATGCAGGAATTAATTCAGGGTTTGCACCGTATCGATAGTCTTTCGAGTCGTCTGCATAAATTCTCAATGACGCTTATGAATCACATGATTAGTCCGATTATCAATGACGATTGTTCTGTGTATGTAATTGACGAAAAAATGTTCACCGTCGAAATATTAAACAAAAAGAAATTACCCGGATACAAAAGTGTTCTCTACAATTTGGAATTGTTGTTTAAGTTTCTTTATCAACATTTTCAATTTATAATATACGATGACCGAACATTCCTGAATGAAATACAACCTCATCTACTCGAACGATTATCAACATCGTTGAAGGATGATTGCATTTCGCGAATTACGCCAACATCGAGCGCCGACTTAAAAAATTTCACACCTATTGTTCAAGCCATCAATGATTTTCAGTATTTCTTGGTCAAAATTGGTAGGAAATTTGTAAGTTCTTCTTTATCTTTTTACAGTTAGGTATAATTATAACGATCGACATTTAATATTTTAGGTTTTATTACAAATGATCAGCTCTTTTTATCAGAATATACGAAGAATATTGACAAGCTATTAATAAGAAAAATTTGTCAGAATTTATTAGCGAAAGCGCGAACCATTATGAAGAAGGATTTACACGATTGCATTACATACGAGCCGCAGGTAGGATTATTTTGAGATATCGTAATATAATAGAATACAGTGTGAAGTAAATTATGTTTTTTTATTGACGTTTTAGAAACCAATTGAATTCCCAGAAGATACATACGATTATAACGAGATAAAGGCGAGTAGAAGATTGAATGACGATACGTTTCAGCTTCCTAAATGTCAAATAAGGTATTGAAATAATTCTCAAACTTTACGATCAAGTTAAAAGAAGCTTATATCGGGAATTATGTTTTAGCACCAGCGCGAGAGAAACATTAAATCTCGCGAGATATATCTTGGATGAAGCTTGTAATAGTTCGGATATCTGCGCTATGCAGCTATTTTATACTTGTAGAAATGTTTTTGAAATGTACGCAGGATTGGTACCTGAACACCATCGAAAATTTTTAGAAACAATACCGCAGCAAGTCGGTAAGAAACTGATAATTTAATGTATAGCATATATAAATGAAAACAACCTTTTTTCTTTTTTTTTTTTATAATATCAATGATTTATATTTGTATACTTTTTATGTAGCTATGTTCCATAACAATTGCATGTATCTCGCGCATTACCTGCTCACATTGGGGCACGAGTATAGGGACAAATTACCAAAGTCCTTGCATAATCTTAATTTAACTTTCGCGGATCAAGTATTGGTATTGAGGGATGTCGGATCATCCTGCTTTTTAGAGCACATGAAGTACCAACGAAATATTATTTTTGATATTCTTAAAGAATCTGGTTAGTACCTGTACAATTAGTATCTATACATTTTTTAAGTAACGAGGTAATTTCAATGATTTATTTTAAGGTTTATCCGCTTTGGGTCAAACTTCCGAATTACATCCCAGTACTGAACGTGCAATGAGACAATGCATTAGACAGCTGGAATTATTAAAAACAGTTTGGATGGGTGTGTTACCTGTGAATATTTACTGTAGAGCTGTAGGTTAGTGCATAATTTTTGTCCTTTATATTTCTCAGTATTTAGTTGATTAATAATTTAATAATATTTTAGGATGCATTATGAACTCAATGGTCGAAGACTTAATAATCAGAGTGATATCTGTTGAAGACATTCCCGCTGATGTTGCTACCGAATTGGTAACATTATTTAGTATGATCGTTAAGCGTGCACCACAAATATTCCCGGTAAGTTTACGTCGAAAAGATGTATAACTTAATATTTTAAAAACTTTTATTATGGATTAATTTATATAAAAAGGTTACATCAAAATTAATCTACTAAAATACTATTTCATTAGGAATTTCATAATGAAAAGTTCCTGTGAAATTAAACTGGAATGATATTGCTTTCTGTCGATAATATTAAGAGCAATGATGTGCTTTCAGGTTCATAAAAAGATTCATCAACATGTTAGAAAGTGGGAGAAATTTTTAGAACTGATTCAAATTCTGGGTGCATCACTGAAAGAAATCGAATTAAGATGGGATAACGGTAAAGGACCACTCGCGCGAGAATTTACAGCACCCCATGTTAAACAATTAATTAGAGCGCTATTTCAAAATACCGAACGCAGATCAAATTTATTAGCTAGTATAAAATAATGCTAAGCTTAAAATTATGTATATAAGAAATAAACGATTTGCATTTATTAATTTTTATAACAAATTATCATTAATATTAACAGTATAATTGATATAAAAATATGATAAGATGATTAAATTCATTTCAACGTAATATTATTTGGTTATACTGTTAATATTAAAATATCTCTTATTAGAGGCTTTTAGAGTTTCTCTTTTCATATTTATACCGTAATACTTACGTTTATAATGTGTTCTTCGCGTAATCACAAATTATTAATAGAGGATAAAAATGTATAAAAATCTACACTTAAATTTTTTCTCATATCCACGAAATGCTATCTACTAGCATACATAAACCTTTGATAATTTAGCAACCACTGTTTATACTTTGTAGTTATTGCGAATGGTCATCTATTTCTCTTTTATCAATATGAATAAGAAGAAATCGGTAAGTATTGAAAATTCTAAAAAAGTAGGCAAGAGCAGGCAGGCAGGGTGGCGGAGAGTAGTGAGAGCAAATCATTTAATAGATATCCAATTCCACATCATTTACAGCAATGGCAAAACATTATTACCGCAATTTCTTTATCCTTTCACTCGAGTATCCATAGCAGTAAATACTCCAAAGTTTCCAAATGCAATACTATTTCTGCACATATACTCCAAGGCCATGATTTAATTATAATTGAATTATATTTAACGAATCAATTTTGCAGCTTTTTAAACCTTAATTTTGCATGGCATATAAAAATTCTTAAGGCAAAGTTGCACAGTCCAATATATACGAGCAGTAGTGTGCATTTGGCTAAAATTGGCATTTTCCTTGTAACTTTTTCATTTTTTAAATAATATTATTACTATTCATTAAATAATATACGCGTCTATAATGGACGATAAAAAGTTATAGACGATTAAGTGTTAATAAAAAAAAAAAAAAAAATATTAGTTATGAAGAATCTTATTTTCTCATGATGTACGTTAAACTTCTTTTCGCTATATTTTCTCCAGTTCCTTTATAATGAGAACCTTAAAAAAGTACACAAAAGAAATAATATATACGTAAAAAAACTTATTCAAAACTATAAAATATACGTAATACCCCAGATTTAAATAAAGTAGAAGTTGCGTATATAAATACTTTAGACTACGATTCGTTATAGCTTGATTCAAATTTCGTTCACGATTCAATTTCATGTTATATAAAGTTTGCAATAACGCTTTTGTTGGTGAGTAATGGGTAATGTTTCTGAAAACGATTACAAACTGTAGAACTAAAGTATACTATACAAATGGTATTGCACAACTTGATCTGCAATGGTAGTTCTTGTCTATATACAGGTCGCTGCGTAGATTGGATAGAAATGTAGTCATCAGGGTGGGCAGCTGATTGGCCCGCAGTTCAGATTGGCAATGCGGTGTAGATCTTTTATGTGCATTCACGAAGATGACGATGACTGTGAACATGGAAGTGCAAAATAGAATGTCACATAATTTTCGCCTTCGTCTGACCGATAACTTTCATTAACTGTAATTTACAGATTGCACAATATATTTGCACATGCAAGAGATTTATTCAGTGCCAATTGGTAATATTATCATGCAACTATCTTTTTTTTTACGTGTATGCACATTTTCTGTGCTAACAATCATTGTAGATTTAGGTTTCAATATATATTTATCATTTAGATACTGAGTACTCATTCCCCGGAATTTTTACACTTGTTTAAATATGACCAAATGTTTGTTTTTGTTACTAGTATAGACAAATCAATTGTCACTGTTACGTCTTTGAACAATTCATTGAACAAGACTTTGAACTTCATTGAATTCATGTAAACACAATATAACTTAAGATCATTTTACAAGGACTGGGTATTATTAATACCTGCCACGACCAGCTGGGGAACGACTTCGATACCTCGATGTGCCAGTGCCTTTGTTGGTATAATAATCAGCATTTGGATCTCCGCTATTATAGACATCTTGTGTATATCCATCTCGCGTAACATACCCACTGGCACGATTGGTCATATAATCTTCTCCGTAGTAGTCTCTACTTCTACTTCCACCACCCTTGCCTGCATAATAACCTCCATAATCCGCATACATATTATTTCCTCTGTAATTGAATGCGATAGAGGCAGCAGACCCATAGCCCCTAGCTGCACCACCTCGACTTCCTCTGAATCCTCCCATACCACCCCTACCTCCACCACGACCTCTACCCCGTGAAATTTCCACCCTCAACTTAGCACCCATAATCTCTGTGCCATTCATACTGCTGCAAGCAAGCTCTGCCTCGTTCATATTTAAAAATTCGATAAATGCAAAACCTGGTGGGTTAAATGCAACCCAAACTTTGTTAAGCTTGCCGTACTTTTCGAATTCTGTCTGGAGATCTTCCTTTTTAATGCTTTCGTTTAATCCGCCGACATAAACGCGCGTATACCCTTCTGGTGTCATTTTTTACCTAAAAATTCAGAGGTACACAAAACTCTTTTTACACACTTCGGTTTGAAAATTCGATTAATATATTTAATATAAAACTGCTACGAAAAGATGATGGTACGTATTTTAAATTGAATTTGTCGTTAAAAATGACCGGTGAAACTGTAATTCGATGTATTAAGACGATAAATGCTCGCAATGGATCCTTTTATAAACTGTAGAAACAAATCTTGAATAGCAACACATCAAAGGCTTGCGCGCCAATGTCTTCGACGATAGTTATTAACTTCACGACAGTTATACTTACTTATATTTTAGTCTCCCTCGTAACTTTCGTTTCTTGGCTGAATTTTTCGAGAAATTTAGTAGAAAAAGAATATCCAGTACGCTGTTACTATGATACAATCAATAGGCGAGAATCAACCGGGGTTCACAGTGCACAGAAACTGCATCCGATGTCTTGGCGTCTCCAACCCAGACGCCAAATGTACGTACAGTCTGCTCGGATGAATTAATCTATCTCCAGCAAAATGTCACGAGTAGGTTTTTTCCCTATTTGAAATTCCTCTCCTTTATAAAGAGGATGAAATAATTATTTCTAAATTGAGCGAGTTCTTTAACATTCCAATAAACAAAGCCTTTTCATTGAATATATATTCTACTCATGAAGAACGATCTATCCGAGCAAACCGTACTTATGCTTTTTCGTAAAATGCTAATTTTATCGAAAACAGTACAAATATAGTAGATAAAACAATAACTAGTTGGAACTTTTAATAAACCCCGGGATTTTCTTCTCATATTTCTTTTTTTTTTTTTTTTGTAAAATGGATGCTACAACACTGAAAATATTTTTCATTGTTCTACTTGATTCATTGTTGTTTTAATACGCTATTTGTTAAATAATCACGGATTGTTCCAAAAAAATCTATTCCCATCCTCCCAATTTATTCCCCTAACTATCAATTAATATACGTACAGAATTAAACTAGAACTCTAGGTGTGATTTATCATAAAAATATTGTTATTTGAAATTTATATATATTCCATAATATTATAGAAATATTTTATTTCGTATCACTCTACTTAAATGACTGTTGATTTAATAGAATATTTGTTAAATAATCACGAACTGTTACAAAAAGTCTACTTCCCTAACTTCCAATTAGTACAGATGTAAGATTATAATAGGACTGGATGTGATTTATAATAAATGACTAATAGAATGTATTTAAAATTCATGTTATATTATATAGTGATTATATAAATATCTTATACCGTTAAATTAGTTCACCGATCGCTGTATAATGACACGTTTGCACAATATGTATTATGTTATGTGTAAAAGATGGTAGATGTGTTATATACATACATATGTATGTAGCTTGACGAAGATGGCAGTTTAAACGATATTGACAATGTTATTTGGATAACAGTAACATTATTAACAGAAATGCCATAATTAAACTGGAGAGCTGTTGTATATCGACATGATTTATCGTTAAACAACAAATGGAAATCACCTGACCTTTTTAATATAAGAGTGTACAAATTTATTTGCCAAAAATTTTTGACGTTTTCTTATTTAAGTTAACAATGGATTTAATTGAAATGCAACGATACGATATTCTCATCCAAGAAATAGAAGGCATAGACGATTACTTGGGACCAACTTTTCGGTATGTCAATTTAATTAGAAAGTTCGCCGTTTATCAAAAATTTCGTTAAAAGACGCGCTTTCGGGGTATCATCCCTTCACGCAGATGCAATATTTATCGCGCATATGCGCACTAGAAGGGTTGAGAACGCGGGTGGACACCCCCGTGTTAGAATAAAGAGAAGTAGAATTAGGGTACTATTATGTCAAGGTTGTCAACTAACCAAGTTGGCAATCTATTGTCAACTATGGTTCCAAAGCACGAATACCTGCTGTATGAGATAGAATCTACAGATACAAATAGTATAGGCCTTGTTTTCAGGTATTACCATTGTCAGGCATTTAGTGAACGGAGAAAGCTTCGAAGTGAAAAATAGAAACCAATATAAAGATTGTTACTTTTTACATTTTTTTTTTTTTCTTTTTTTATAGAGCAATTTACGATGGCCACGAACATCAAAAGTTCATGGAAAAACTTGATGAGCGTATCAAGGCACATGACAAAGATATTGAAAGAATGTGCAATCATCATTATCAAGGCTTTATTGATTCAATCAGAGAACTTCTGCAAGTTCGATCTCAAGCGCAACAGCTTAATGTCAGTCTATATCTTGAGATTGATTCTTTAGGTGAAATAGAAAAGTATGATTTTATAAAACATCTTTTTTTATAGGCTGAAATACTGGAACTTGATAAACGTATTACTGCTACTGCTACCAAAGTGATAGAGAAAGGAGAAGAACTTGTTAAAGCACGCAAAGTAGAAAGCAATATGGCTGCTGCAGTGGATAGTCTTACTATGTGTCTTCCTGTTTTAGCTGCCTATGCAAAGTTGCAAAAACAGTTGAAAGACAAGCGTTATTATCCAGCTTTAAGGACATTGGAGCAGCTAGAGCATCATGACTTACCAAAAGTAACAAATTACAGATTTTCTTCACAAATTACTCAACAAATCCCGCAGTGAGTAATGCCACAAGATAAAAGACTATTTATTTTTACAGCAGAATGTAACTAGAGAGTAATTTACACAGACATATTAAGTGACATTAACAGACTGATAGATTACAATAATTTTAGACTACGTGAAAATATAAAGGATGCTTCCATGTCTGATTTAAGAGACTTTTTAGAAAATATTAGGAAATATTCACCAAAAATTGGTGAAGTCGCTATGAGACATGTAAGTAAGATTCGAGGAATTCTTTTTGTAAAGATTTAATTTTAATTTTTATTCATACGTACAGTACATCGACCCATTTTTTGCTATTAGACACAAGAACAATTAACTGTTGAGGCAGAAATTATTGGTAGAAAGAAGAGGAGATCTCATACAACAAATTCTTTATCAAATGAGTCCGAAGAAGAATTAAGTGCTCAAGACTTAATGGATTTCAGTCCCGTTTATCGCTGTATGCATATTTATACCGTGCTTCGTGAAGGGGAAACGTTTAAAGCATACTATAGACAGCAAAGAAAACAGCAAGCTAGATTAGTTTTACAGTCGCCTATTAATATGGTAAGTATTAGCAAGTAATTATTAGCGCAGTAATTATTCTATATTTTTAATTAAATTTTTCACTTTATGTTCCCAGCATGAGAGTATAACTGGTTATCAGACATATTTACAAGGCATAGTAGGATTTTTTGTAGTAGAAGATCATATTTTAAATACCGGCAATGGTTTAGCTACACGCGCTTACTTAGATGAGCTATGGCAAATGGCACTATCAAAAATCGTGAATGCATTGCGCACCCATTCCGTAAGTAATATCATAATTAATCTCGAGTATTTTATATGATCAAATATTACAATCTTTTAGGCCTATTGCACGGATGCGACGCTCATCCTAAAAATAAAAAATCTTATAATGCTATTTAATACAACATTAAGGGTAAGTAACTTAGTGCATTGTAAATATGTTACTAGTATTTTCTAATTATTTTTTTTTTTCTTTTTCTTTTTTGGGGAGCAAGAATTATGGCTATTCTGTAGGACAACTTTGGGATTTATTACAAGAAATTCGAGTGCATTATAATGAAGTTCTAATGCAACATTGGGTTCAAGTGTTTAGAGACATTCTGGATGAAGATAGTTTCTTACCAATTCAGGTATATTTTTTTGTTATAAGAGATTTTATATTTTATATACACCGGTATATTTTAGGTCACAACGCAAGAAGAATATGATAATGTTCTCGGTTTGTTTCCGTACCATGACGAGGAATTACAAAAAGTAGATTTTCCAAAAAAATTTCCATTCTCGGATATGGTACCAAAAGTTTATCAACAAGTAAAAGAGTTCATTTATGCTTGTTTAAAATTTTCGGAAGACTTAAATTTCACTCAAACGGAAATAGATGAAATGATTTGCAAGTCGACAAATTTATTACTAACGAGAACATTTAGTGGATGCTTGTCGTCATTATTTCGAAAACCATCATTGGCTCTTCTACAAGTTGTTCAAATTATAATAAATACTGGTTATCTTGAAAAATCTACGAAATATTTGGAAGAATTTATGTCTAATATTACAGGGTAGGTTAACTAAATAATTTATGAATATTTATTTTATTGTAATATCGTCTAATGATATTGTAGAACACCACATGAAGGACAGTTGAGCTGTATGGGTGTTGAATCAGCTATGTTTAGAGTTGCAAGGGACGATGCTGAAAAACAAATCTGCGAGAAATTAAAGAATAAACTTGATGAATTTTTAGAATTAGAAAACTACGATTGGAATTTGGCAGAACCTCAAGGGCACGCGTCTGGCTTTATTACCGATCTCATAGCGTTTTTGCAAAGTACTTTCACTTGTTTTACCAATTTACCGGTACACATTTATCATATTATAAGAACATATCAATTTTATATTCTTGTAAATATTTCATAAAAATCAAAGCGAATTTATATTCTAGGATGAGGTTGCGCAAGTTGCGTGTCAATCTGCCTGTTCTCATATAGCGAAATCTATACTAGGGATAATAATTAGTGATGATGTGAAACAAATATCTATGGGTGCTCTTCAACAAGTCAATTTAGATACAATACAATGCGAACGTACGTATTTCTGACTTTTATTCTTAAATAAGATGTACAATATATGGTTACAAAATATTTTGTGGTGATATTGAATTGATTCGAACATAAATTAGAAAAAAATCTTTTAATTTTTAGAATTTGCTGCCTCGGAACCTGTTTCTGGTTTACCCGAAGGTATCCTACTTCAATATTTTGCACAATTAAGACAATTACTAGACTTATTTATGAGTTGGGACTGGCCTACTTATTTTCACGACTATGGCCATGAATCAAGTAAATATCATCTGGTATCTCCAAACATGGCTGTACTTTTGTTAGAAAAGTATGTACCATGCCTTTTTATTCCGTGTAATACTGTACTATATTATCAATATCTACATTTTAGACGTATTATACTTACAGATTAAAAGAATCTGACAAAAAGACAGTATTTTCTGTGTTAAAGAAAAGTGAGCGGGATAAGAAAAAGCTTCTAGAGACTGTGTTGAAACAGTTACGTCAATTAGCGCAAACTACTCAACAGTAAATGAAGATAAAGTCAGTATGTACATACCTCAGGAAGAGATTGTAAATACATAATTTTTAATATATATAAATATGCTTAGAGCATAATTATTTAGAAACGTATTATAATAAAATGATTGTGACAAAATTTTCATTGATCAGTCATATATGCTTCCTGATATTGTCATGATACGATGATTATTAATATAATAACTTCCCTGCTACATTATGGCTTACACTTCATTGTGCTTATTTTATGGTATCAACTTTTCGATGCTCGATTATGTTGCAATCACCCTTCCTTTTCT